>CM053753.1:3777777-3928980 GCA_028658305.1 Pachyuromys duprasi | reverse complement strand
ACAAGCATGTTCTGATAACAGATAGCATGCCCAGTGGCACAGGCTCCCTAAGTCTTTTCTCTAGGACATATTCTCAGGATGCTAATAGAGACTTCTGGAAAGAGCTTTACTGGGGAGTTTATGCAGTGATTCACTGACCATTGACTGTGTTCAGAATGTTTCCCTGCAGGCTTCCTAAGGCTTCATACATCCATATACGTGAGAACTATGCAACAGAGTGCATGCTTCTGCAACAAAATTTTCAAAAGGTATAGTTCTGTCTCAGAGATCCAGTGGATTAAACCATCATTTGCAAAATGCTGAGAAGAAACAAAAATGTAAGATATAAAGAGGATTATAAGTAGGGTGGTGGGATACACACAGACCAGTCCTCTCTGTGTGATTAAACACTTAGAAAAATATTCTGTGCTCCTTTAAATGGCTTTTGAGCATTGGAAACTATCCAAATGCGCACATAAGCACTGTCCCAGCATTTGTCTGCATTTCTTCCTCAGCATTTGAAAGCAATTACTGAAGAAATGTAGCTGTATCTTTAGAATAAGGACATAGGGTTTGACTGATAAAGATTAAATTGTACACACAGTCAATTACAAGACACGAAGGACCGCAATCCTCAGATTCTTTTTCATATTTTAGACTCCAAAAGTCAATTGACTTTGTAACAATAAGGCAAAACAAAGCAGATGCAGTTTGATTTTGAAGATGATCCATTAGTGATATAGACTGTAGCTACTTGTCATCAGAGTTCAACAATAAACAAACCAGGATTAAGGATTATTTACCCAGTGTTCCAAGTGCCCAGCATGTACCAAATTTTCTCATTTGCCAAGTATGCTGCCAACTTGGCTTTGTTGCAAAAGGGTATGACTTGGAGTAGGAGAGACTTGGTTTTGAATTTTCATTCTCACTACTTAAATAGTTCTGTGACTTTCTCTGACTGCTCATTTCTTGACTACTGTAGGAATGATCATGCCACCTGCATCTTGGGCTGATATGTAGGAAAGAACCTGGCCCATACTGCACCAGCAGGGGGAGGAGGATCTTCTTACAAAGTGAAAGGTAAGCACTGTGAGGCTTGATTGATTGCCATGGCCAGGACCCTTTCTGCCCTCCATTCTTTCTCCTGGTACCATGATTTTTCTTTGTCTTTCATTGCTTACATAATCTTGTTTCTTATTCGCAAAGAGAAACCAATCCTTTCCCACAACCCCACCTTGACTGGCCTGTCTGGAACTTGTTATGTAGACCAGGTTGGCCTCAACATTGCAGTGATCTCTGCCTATTGAGTGCTGGTATTATAGGCATGTACCACCATGCCTGCCTTGTTTAATTAATTCTTGATAAGACATTAAGTCAAACAGTTTAAGGTACTGTTACCTTCTCTAGTATTCAACCAAATGTCATAGACTTAAAAATACCATAGACTTACGATGCTGAAGAGGAAATGTCAGAATGCTGAGTCTGAGCACAGGCATGAGTGAAGGATACCAATGTTCCACTGCATGGTTTGATTAGATACTTATATGCACCACACACTTGATGCAATCTTGCAATCACACTCTGCTGTGTGGGGTTTACCAAGCAGGCTGGCTTTGTTTTTCTATTCCCTACAAACACTTAAAATGGAAATGTGTTCCTTTAAGAATTAACCTTCTCTAGACTTCTGCATTTTCTTGCTTTGTGACAATCTAAAGGAAAGGTGAGAGCTGCAAGACAAGGTAATAGTTATGTAAAATGCTGAGGCTAATCTAACAGTTTGAAAAGAAGGGATAACTTGCTTTGTTATTGTTGCTGCTGTTCTAAAAGACAGTGTGCTTCAGTGCTTTAAAAATCAGTTAACACCTTCAATGGCTTTCAGGTTCCTTTCCTGGTTTATTTAAGAAGTCCTCTGACTTTGAGGCTTTCCACCTAAAATGTTCCTAGTGTAGATGTTTCTAATCCATCCTGGGCTTCACCTCTCAATTAAAATATTTTAGCAGATTATAGAATGAAAACAGTTCCAGTTAAGGAGTTTCATACTCCAGAAATGAGACCAGACAAGAAGTAAATCATGGCTACTTTGATTCTCTAGGTTTGACTCTTAGAGAACCTTGGAGGGTCTGATGTAGATAAACAGGACTTCAAATGTATGTCAGGTTGAACACAGTCTGTGAAGGGCAGGCAGGAACAGTGCCTCGTATTCTATGTGGTTCAGAACAAAACAGTTGTTCTGAGAAAGTCCAGTCTATTAGGCTCCGTTGTAAAGGTCAAGAACAGCTTTAAGTCAGGCATGTGCTAATTGCATTTTCTACATTATTTAATTCAGGAGAGCAGTTAAGAGCCCTGAATCTTTATTGATTGATATCAAAGAAAATTAAATGAAGATGTTCCTTCTGTCTATACAACACCTTACTGCCTGAAACCAATAAAACCAGATTCCTTTGCAAGGAAAATAAACATCCTGTATTTACTACAGGTAGGAAGATGTTTAGGGTCTTTCTTTCCTTCTTTCTTTCTAATGGTGATGACACTCAGGAATGTGGTTATCACTGTTGTCTTTAGGTGTTTGCTGAACTCATGTGTGTATACACCTGCATGCATGCACACACACACACACACACACACAGAGAGAGAGAGAGAGAGAGAGAGAGAGAGAGAGAGAGAGAGAGAGAGAGAGAGAGAGAGAGAGAGAGAGAGAGAGAGAGAGACAGAGACAGAGACAGAGAGAGAGTGAGAGAGACAGAGAGACAGAGAGACACAGAGAGACACAGAGAGAGATTAAGTAATCTGACAAGTCAGAGTTAATCTACAATTGTTACTTATGGACTAATAAAATGCAACATTGTTAGAACCTTTCTTCCCTTTCTTGATCCTACTTCTGAAGCAAACTGATGTACAACAAACTAAATTACATTTAAAGATTGAGCTGTAATTTGGATAACTATCTTCTAAATTTAATGCATGCCAGACATTGTAACTTTTCTTGCTCTAACTTCAGCAACTTTGTATATAGTCAGTATCCACAGCTAACACAAAGGGAACAGCATGGTCTTTGGAGAAGTAGTAACAGCTCTAAAGGCTTGCTGGTGGAAACATCAGGTCTTACACTGAATTTTAATAGTGGAGCAATTCAGGGTTCCAGTAGATCTCTGCCATATATATAGGACTTCAAATGTATGTCAGGTTGAACACAGTCTGTGAAGGGCAGGCAGGAACAGTGCCTTGTATTCTATGTGGATATCTATATGGCAGATATAGATATCAAACTATAGACACTATAGTTTTCAATAGTTACTTTCTATATTTTATTTATTGATTAAATTAACAACTCTGTATAAAGTTTAGTGATAGGTGTGACTTTTGGGGGTAGACCAGCTATTGAGTAGTAAATAAGCAAGTACAAAATTGTAATTGGACATAAAACATTGGCTCAAAATTATATAACACATTTCAAAAATATATAACAAAAGTATATGAACTCATTTTGGAAACTATTTTAATTGCTTCTTTAAGTTATTATGTCCTGAGTAGTTAACACAGTAGGCACACAAAAGACACATAAAGATTCCATGGTTGTTACTGAGAAAGGTCATTAAATAAAGGTGTTTATTTTTACAGTTATGGACATGACTTTGATTTCTAAAGTTTTCCATTATGATCCAGGCTTGATACTGAATTTAAATTGTCTTTGAAAGTAATATATATATATATATATATACACACACACACAAGGAATACATAGTGGTTAAAAAACAAAAGGACAACTCTAGCCAGTCTTTGTAGCACAGGCCTATAACTCCACTTAATCTGGGTATTAGGGGTAGGAGGATGGGAAGTTCAAAGTCAGCTTGGGCAACTTATTGAGACTGTCTCAAAGTAAAAAGTAAAAATAATGAAACAAAACAAAAAAGACTAGGACTAACTCAGGGGTAGGTATACTTAGCATGTGCACAGCACCATCATCATCACCACCATCAAACAGGCTCTTATTGTTTGGAACCCTCCATACTCCTGTTGCACCCCTGCCTGGAATCCTGGCTACAGGCGTATACTGCCAATCTCCAGTTCTGATACAGGAGCTTTTAATGAAACAGCGATCATTATAATAATTCTGTAAATTAAAATTACTTGATATTATTTCTTTTTTTAAAAACTTCAGAAAATCTGGTTCTTTATAAATAGAAATAAATTTATATGACATAAGAGCATATTAATGGAAAGACAAACATACTTGAAAATGCATATACTTATTTTTCAAATGTGAAATGTGAGAAAATTTATTTTCTTTTTTTTAATTTTAATTTTTTTAATTTTTATATCAATCACAGGTTAGGCACTTTGCATCCCAGGCGTAGCCCCCTTCCTTCCTTCCCTCCCACCCTCCCTCTCCCTCCCTCATCTCCCTCCTCCCCGCCCCCTCCAAGTCCACCAACAGAAAATTTATTTTCAACATTTAGAAAAACAAATTACAAATTAAGTCAGCTTTGATGCTCTACATCTTTACTGGGTTGGAGAATGAATACCCTTTTGCTTCTGCAGTGAGAGAAAGCGTTCTTTCTCATATATTACGTTCCAGACAGCTCCTTTCCTTCTTCTCCCAGCCCCTTGCCTCCACTTCTCTGCTCCCCTCAGTCTACTCCTCCTCCATTTCCTTTCAGAAAAGAATAGGCCTCCCAGGGATATCGACCAAACCTGGCATACCACTTTAAAATACGACTAGGTGCCTCTCCTGTTATTAAAGCTGGAAATGCAACCCCATAGGAGGAAGAGCGGTCCAAAAGCAGGCAAGAGTCAGAGACACCCCCTCTCCCACTGTTAGGAGTCCCACAGGAAGGCCAAGGTAAGGACTGTAAGAGCCAGAGGAGTCAAGGACACCACAGAAAACCTGAGCTCATAGGGGTTCAGAGTCTGAAGCAACAACCAGGGAGCCTGATCTAGGACCTCTGTTATGTTACATTTACTTGTCTTTATTCTCGAAGGAAACTCTGTGGTCAAGCTGTATGCAACAGGTACAGCTGTTTTATTATAAAAATATCTGTTAGACACGGAGTCTTTCAACATTTGGGGTTTAACCATTTATCACAAATCTCTGCTTTAAAATGTTCATTTGCTCATTTAATATTGTATACTTGATTTAAAAAATTACATATATGACTGTTTTTCCTGCATGTATATCTGTGCCTGGTGCCCAAGAAGGCCAGAGAGGGTGTTGGATGTCTTAGACTGGAGTTACAAGATAGTCTTGAGCTATCACATGGGTACTGTGAACTGAAACAGGGTCCTCCTGTGTAGGAAGAATAAGTGCTCTTAGCCTCTCTACCATCTCTCCAGCTCCAAGGTTAGGTGTTTTTTTTTTTTTTTTTAAAGTAAACAAACATTAAAATGTTAATGCATACTTAGAGAGCTAATGGCTTTAATAGTGCCTCAGGTCAGGGAAATTGGAAGATGGACATGAATTTTGCAAATTAACTATTTGAATTTTGGTTTCAAAAAAATCTGAAGCTTATGAGTTTTAGAAGTAGCCAGGTGGTAGTGACACATGTCTTTAATCCTAGCACTCAGGAGGCAGAAGCAGGTAGATCTCTGAGTTTGAAGCTAGCCTGCCTTACAGAGTGAGTTCCAGGACAATCAAGGCTACACAAAAAAAACTTGTCTCAAAGAAAACAAAAACAAACAAAAAACAAAACAAAAGAAAGAAAAGTTTAAAAGTGATGTTTTAAAAAGGAGACAAGAGCAGGGTATGATGGTAATACATGTAATCCCCAACATTTGAGAGGCTGAGACAAAAAGATCAGGAGTTCAGGATCAGCCAAGCCCTGCAGAAGGACCTCTCAAAATCAAAGAAAAACCATATAGCTTGGCTTGTACATAAAACATATATGATTTATCTTTTAAAATACTCAACCTTTAAAAATCATCTGTTTTCAACCATGAAATATTTGAGTACTTAGGGATGTAAATTCATAGTACATAAAAGAATAAAAATCCCCAGGTAAGAAGGCACGAAGCTGGACTTGGGAAGCCAATAGCATGGTGCTTTCATATCAGGTTCAGAGCCCAGTTTAGACCCTGGCCAGAGATTTATAAACTAAAACACCAAGTTCAAGGTAAAGAAAGGCTTCAGTGTTCTGAGTCACAGTCCTCAAATAAGCTGAAATTCCATGGTCTCCAGAGAGCTAATTAAGAACTACATTTAAATTATTTCCATGTTTCAGAGTTCCCCCCTTTGGATTCAGAATACGTTGGAGAGGTGTGACCTCAGACATTTTTGTTTTCCCTCAAGGGAACTACTCAGCTGCCAGAGAGACTCACGGAAACACCTTCACAGAAAGTTGTAAGCTCCATCTGGAAAAAGTTCTTCAGTGTCCTGCTGTTAGTCACTTTTGGAAGATTGACATCTGGGGCTGTTATCACATTGCCAAGCCTGGCACAGCATGGCAGGCTGTATGCCCAAGGAGAACTTGTTGAATGCAATTCCATTTACAGGCTAGGTGAAGTCAAGAGCTCTTCCATCCGCTAACGCTAAGGGCTTTTTTTTTTTCCTTGCTAATTTTGTTCTTAGAAAGCTTACACACACACACACACACACACACACACACACACAATCTATCCCTTAAAGTGTATCTGAAAGTGACTCTGGAAGTTCAAAAAGCTATGCGTGCCCTCTCAGGAGTGGTGGTGGTGCAGTTCTTGACAGATGCGAAGTGACAGGACCTGTAGGCATTGTTCGGAGGGAAGGTCGGTAGCCGGGAAAAGAGCCCTGACCTGCTCGCGTTCCTTCACAGGAACATTCTCTGGGCACCCTCATCCCTTCAGCTCTCTAAATGGTGGCACTGAGGGCTGACTGCCGTGTTCCGGGACGGGCAGATGAAGGGCAGGGCAGCGCACGGAGGATGCTTGGTGCAGCCGGGCCGGGGGCTGGAGTGCCGGGTCCGGCTGCGGGCAGCGGGGCACAGTCCCGTCTGCACCCTGCTGGCTCAGTCCCCGTCGGCTCCCCCGGGACGCCCAGGGTTTCCTGGCTCCCTGCCCCCACCCTCCCCCGCCTCCCCGGCTCCCGGGCTTCCCGGCAGGTCTGCAGGACGCGGCCTGGAGGTTTGCGCAGCCCTCGGCCGGGGACTCCCGGCTCCCGTGGCCGCCCCGGATTGACCCTTGACAGCCGCCCGCTCTCCCTTCAGCTGGAAACCCCATTCACGCGGTCCCCCTCTCTCTCACACACACTCACACACAAACAAAAAACCCAAGTCTGCCTCTCGGTTGCTACCCGCAATGACGTTTTCCCCTCGGGTCCCGCCCCTCCGGGGGCCTGAAATTTTGGGATTGGTCGAAGCGCTGCAGTGCCAAGGCAAGGATTGGAGGATCCACGGCTGACTGACAGCCGGGCGGCCGCCGCACCCTCCCCCTCCCGGCGCGCGCCCGTGTGTGCGGTGTTATGCCGGACTGAAGGGAGGCGACCACGGCGGCTCTGTTTATTGTCCCTTTCCGCCCGTGCTCCTGAGGACCGGGTCACACGCCGCCCGGGCGGCCCTCGAGCCAGTGGCGGCCTGCAGGGCGTCGGCGACCGCGGCCAGCACTCGGCGGCTTCGACGGCGCGAGGAGAAGCGGCTCTGAGTGGCGGCTCGTCGCCGGCCCGCGCCACCCCTCGCCGCCCGCTCCCCGGCCCCTGCAGCCCGCGCGGGCCCGGGAGGCCGCGCCGCGCCGCCAGCGCTTCCTCACCCTCGGCCGCGCTTAGGCCCGGGCGCCGCGCTCGAGTTTGAGGGCGGCGGGCGGCGCGGCCTCCTCGGCGGCTCGGGCCCGCGATGGGGCGCGGCTAGGAGCGCGGGGCGCAGCGGTCAGTGCGAGCGGCGGGCCCGGCGGCCCCGGAGCGCGAGGAGCCTGTGGCCTGCGCGGGAGGCGCTGCCATGGCCAAGTCCGGCCTCGCGGGCGCTGACGGGGCGCTGACCTGGGCGGTGAGTGCGGCGCGGGCGGGCGGCCGGGCGCATTGTTCGTGGGCCGCGGTAGATGCGGGCGGGGGCCGGGAGCGCGGCGGGCGCCCTGGCGGCTGCAGGCAGGGCCTACTCCTGCGTGCATTTCTCCCGGCTTCTCGCCTCCGGCGAGGCTCGGGCTGCCGGGGAAGGCTCGCCTGCAACTTCAGGGCGCACACCGAGCTGTGAGGGGCCGCGATTACGCCTGCCTGCGGGCCAGCCCTTCAAAGCGCTGCGCCAGAAAATAGTGCAGAGCCTGGGCCCTGTACTTTGTGCCAAATGCTGCAGCTTCCGGGCGCCCTGTCCCAAAGGAACGTGAACTTGAATGGCTACTGCCCTTCGCGCCTCGCCTAGGAAGGCTCATTCCACAGAGAGGGTATTTGGGATGACTTTGACAGCAGGTTAGAGACCGCAGTTGGTCCATCTGCCGGTGGGATTATTAAGAGAGCTTACTTACGTCAGCCTCGAGAGTAAGTCGTGTGGGGCCCGATGTCCCCCAAGAGGTGAGGGGGTGCTTAAGCCTGAACTTGGAGGATTGCAGAGCTCAGTTCCCGGTGGGAGGTGGAAGTGGCAAGCGCAGCTGAAACAGTTGGAGCAGGGTTCCCACGACAGATCGATAACTCCAACATTTCACTTACTCAGCACTGAGTTCAGACCAGGGTCATTTCCCAAACAAACCCCAGGACTTGGTCAAATGAGGGGGATAGCCAGGACAGAAAATTTGCTCGGTTCAGGGTCTTTAACACACCCCTCCCCTGGATCCCAATTCCCTGCCTTTTGAACACACCAAGGAACTTTGGTATTGGTTGGCAGTTTTGTTTTCTTTGTTTCGTTGAGGTTTAGATGAGTCTTGAGTAACAGTCCTTCCTGTTGACAAGTGTTGCTCATAAAAAGGGTGTACTTATGAACAGTAGGAAAATAACCATTTACTGTGCCAAGGTACTTTGCAGAGTAACTGGCCAGGTTCTTATCTTCAAATCTCCAGAAATACGTGTATTACTAGACAGTGCAGTATGAGGGTGTATGTAGAGAAGAAAAGTTAGAGAGTAAGTTAGTGAGCAAGTGTCCATGGAAAGAATGTTGGAATTCTTCTCCTTTACCTCTGTTACTAGGACTAAACATCTAAAGATGGGAGTGTGATCACTCCCATCACTAGTGTTGGGACACTAGTGATCACTAGTGTCACTCATAATTGTGAAGCACTGAGATCTAAGCAACTTGTCTTTGACTTGGTTCCACAATGACAAATATTTGTATTTATTATTTTATGTGCATGGGTGTTTTGCCTGCTTGTAAGTCTGTACTACTTGAGTGCCTGGTGCCTAGGGAGGCCAGAAGAGGGCATCAATATGCCGAAACTACAGCTACAGACCATTGTAAGCCACCCAGGTCCTCTGGACGAGCCGCCAGTGCTCTTAACTGTGGAGCCACTTCTCAGATTCTGTCACCACATCAGACATTTTGTGCCACAGTTGGATTGTTTTTAACGCATGGTAACAATATTTTAATTTGCCGTTATTAACTTTATAAACAATGTAATGGGTACTTTTTCTTTTAAGATCAATGGAAAACTTTAATTCACATAAGAAATTGAGCAAAACTTGTAGAGTTTCATTCAAAATTAGAAAAATCCATTTGGAACTAAAATAGATTTATTGGTTAAATTTACTATAAAGTAGATTATGGGAATTGCAGTAAAATAAAACTTTGATCTTATGAAGTGTGTCTTATTGGATTAGTTTATTGAAAAGAATCACATTAGAAGTCCTCTTTCAGATTTGGTGCTTGCTTTATGTTAGTAAAGTGAGCATCATGTTTGTAATAAACCTTACAGGCTGCTTTAATTTCTTGTGTGTGTATAAGAGAGGAGAGAGAAAGATGCGCTTTGATCTTGTAACCCTCTGTCCTTAGCTTCATGAATGCTGCGGTTACTCATGAGAGTCATCATACAGGGATTGGCTGGTTTTCTTTCTTTCCCGGAAGGTGATAGTGAGTTGATATGGGCTTTGATGTAGGTTCATATCCTGTCTACAATACATATTGTTGGTGAGACTTTTTTCAGGGAACTTAAACCTTTCTATTAGTTTGCTAAGCAGGGCATTGAGAATTCAGAATTTGAACACAGTGCTGAATTACTGGCAAAACTTAAAGTCAGTTATTCTCGAATAATTGTTTACTTTTGATGTTACATAAAATGTTTTAGCTAGGAAAAAATTAAATTTTCATTGTGGCAGCTTAGGGGCTTATTGCAGTGGCACATGTTTACATCAGTGAAGCTAATCTTACATTGCTACCAATTTGTGATTAGTAGTACAAAAATGGAGTTAGTCCAGCTATCCTATGCTGGGCAAGGGGTTGCTGCACTGCCTTTAGGCAGTGTGTGTTGATCCTGTCTTGTGATGTAAGACTACCTTTTAGTGTTAGAAACAACACATCAGAGTGGCTTCAACTCTGCCATTCATTTTTAATTATAGTGATTGATTTGATTTTGGTTTTCAGTATCTTAACTGAAATTTTAATAATTTAAAAGAAATATTGTATAACTAAAATTAAAATTGATACAGATAATGGGTATTTGTTTTTAAATATAATATATTGAATTTAAAGCAATCAGTCAAGTTTCTTGAATTTTTAGCTTGTAAAACTTGGTTAGTAGAATATGATAGTTTTTCATTCTGCTAATCTTTTCATCAGGTTGTAGCAAATGTTTGTAAAAACCTAGAATATAAATTTGTGACTATTATGTAAATACTCTGACTATTATGTAAATAGTGGGGGACATGGGAGGGGCTGAAGGGGGAAAAGAAAGGGAGGACACAATGCAATTCAATCTTAATTAAAAATGAACTAAAATAGATTTATTATAGACAAACTGACAAAGTATCTAAAAATGTGGTAGTCAGAGTAGTATACTGTGTATCTGTCATTAGGCTTCAGTAAAACTCATCTCAGGATCACCTACCTTTATCCTCATTGCTAAGAAATAACGCAGATCTTAGAATATAATGCTTTGTAAATACTATAATTTTATCTGTGAAAGCTGTTTGTCTTTACAAAAATATAACCACAATTCTATAGTTTCTTTAAAAATAAATAAAATATATCACATACTTTTTTTTACTGTGGATATTTTTAAAAATTGAGATTATAATTACATCATTTCTCTTTTCCCTTTTCTCCCACCAAACTTTCCCATGTCCCACCCCTTGCTCTATTTCAAATTCATAGCATTTTTTCTTTTATTGTTGTTACATATATATGTGTATATGTATGTGTGTGTGTATATATTCCTAACTATATAAATACTACCTTCTCAGTCCATATAATGTTACTTGTATGTATATGTTTTCAGGGCTCTTTGATATTGGATAACCAGCTGGTGTTTTCTTCCCTTCGGAAGATTATGTCTAACCTCAGCATTCCTTAGTTGCATGTAGTTCTTTGTCTCGGGTTGAGACTTTTTGAGCTTGTCCCTTCCCTGTTAGTTAACATGTCTATTCATGTCAGCGTTGTTCAGGTCATACTGAGGCAGTCTGGTTGGTAAGACTTCATGGAGATAGCTTTGAGTGTCCTTGGAGACATAGTTTCACAGCAAGCTTCCTGTTGTTCTGGCTCTTAACAATCTTTTGCCCTCTCTTCTTCCTTGATCCCTGAGCCTTAGGTTCAGGAGTTGTGTTGTAGATGAATCAATTGGTATTGAGTTCCACAATTTTGCACTTTGATCAGTTGTGGTCTTCTGCATGTGCATATTTCTTTAAAAATTATTACATTTATTGATTGAGTGTGTGTGTTTGTACCTGTGTATGGGTGCACATGCCACAGTGCATATGTGATGAAAGTTAGAGGTCAGACTTTGGGAAGTGGATTTTTCATGTGGGTCCTAGGGATCAAACTCTGCTTTGATGGGAAGTACTTTTAAACTACTAGGCTATCTTGTTGGCTTATATTATAGAGATTACTAATTAAAGAAATATTACTCTATATTTAAACACTGGTTAAAATTTTCTTTTAAGAACTTTAGCCAGGCACACTAGCGCATTCCTGCAGACCCAGCATTCAGGGAGGCAAGGGCAGGTGTATCTCTGAGTTTGAGTCCAGCCTGGTCTACAAATCAAGTCCAGGACAGCCAAGTCTACACAAAGAAACCCTCTCTCAAAAAGCAAAACAAAACAACAACTACAAAAAGAACTTTAGTTTAGTGGGTGATTAATGCAAGTCTGAGTTCATAATCTGTGTGTCCTCTATTGAGGTTAGTTTCCTGTAGTTCTCATACTTAGATGATCTCTTACTATTTCCTTTACATTTCATTGAGAATGCCTCTTCCCACAAGCAGTTTATTTATTTATTATTTATTTGAGACAGGGTTTTATTATGTAGCCTTGGCTGTCTTGGAACTAGCTCTGTACACCAGGCTGGGCTTGAACTCACAGAGATTCACCTGCCTCTACAGATCAAAGGAGTATGCCACTACCACCTGGCTAGCAGTCTAAATCTTAATTGCTCTTTAAGGCTAGTTCACCAAACTTATATTTCAGTTTATGCTCTTTTTATTTATATTTTTAGTTTATGCTCTTTTAAACTCAAATTTTGTTACTTTATCATAAAACGTAGCTCATGCATGATAATTTGGTTATGTTAACAATAACAAACTTATGAATTCAGAGACCACACGTTTTTCTTTATATCCTTTGTATTGTTTAGCAAAGATCTGGATACATAATCCAAACTTTGTTATTGTTGATTAAATGGGTATTCATATGCTGCCTTCCTGAAGCTATCATTAGTTAAAGACTTGTATATAGCAACTCTTCTCACTACATTCTCCAGTAAAGCTAAAATCACAGTATTTAGAAGAACTTTTTTGTAAACTGAGTAGAAGTAAGCTTTGTCACCTATAGTCTCAGGTCTGTTAAACACTTAGATGGTGAGAGTTCCATTATATTAAGTACACTTTTAAAAGCAAGCCTCTAGTGTATCTTTGTAAAACTGTACTACAAATAGGACCCCTGTTTTGAAGAAAAGCTATTATTATTCCCACTTGTCAAGAGGGAAACAGGATGTAGAGAATAGATCAGGAGGTGGTAGGCAATAAAACATTAACAGCAGAACAACTTCTTTTGTACCTAACAAGACAGACTATAAGATACTGTCTACTGAATCTTTTTACTTTGATACAAAAAAAGTGAGGACTTTATCTCCTTTTCAGTGTGTATGTACCTAGCCAGTTATAATAGCATAATGGAAAAGTATGGACTGCATATGCAGATCCCATGGTTTTATAATTTGGCTTTATTAAATGCTGCTTTTCTTCAGATTTCAAACCATATGCACTAGGGAATCAGGATGGCAGCGTGTTCTTGGTGCAGCTCTTACTTAGGAATCAGAATGTTCCAGAAACTTCCCATCATGCTGGCACACTGCAGGTGTCAGATGAGTGTACACATACATCTTTAACCCTATGGTAAGTGTCATCATGCCTTTTTTTCTTAGGGAAAGCTTGGTTCGTCCTTCGGTTTGGAAGGGTGTTTCTGAAGGAAATGTATAGATTGGAGTTTGCAGTCAGTGTTTGCTGAAGCTAATTTCCTGTGTTCTTGATGTCTTCAGCAACAGTGTGAAAACTGACTAAGCTGCTTGGCACACCATCTTTTAGAGATAGAGGTAGAGTTGATAATTTGGTGAGAAGGCCTTCTTGTTTCTCCTTTAGTTGTTCTGCTCTCAGGCAGGGGCATGTGTACTTAAGGGGCAATTTGTTTCTGTCCCCGTACCTCCAGATCTTGATTTTTCAGTGGTGTGGCCAGATTAATCTCTAGAGTTAAGATTCTGCTAATCTCTAGGAACAGAATGAGGCTTTTCTTGCAGATTTCTGCTAGAAAAGCGTGTAGATGTTTTGTGGGAACCGCTTATGTTGGGGCTAGTGAGCCAGTGGATAATGCTCAGACATTTGCTGAGAACAGGAACATAATAGACAAGTTGACTGAAATGTTAATTTCTCCTTTTTGCTTTGCCAAGGCTGCCAGTGTTATTCATGTATTTTGGTTTACCAAGACAGTAATGAGAAAGTTTGGGCTGTAGAAGTAATAGCTAGGTATAAACAGTGCCTCTAGACAAAACATTCAGTTTTACTCTCATTTAATTATATTTTCACATGCGTGAATTAGTAAGCTTTTGACATTTCTTTGTGAATTCATTATAGAAAATTAGAAAATATGTCAAAGTAAAAATAAAATACTTACTATAGATAAGTTTTATTGGCATTCTGTTGGATACATATATATATATGTTCATATTATCTGCTATGCATATATATATTTGTATAATTTTTCTGATAAAATGGATTCTTCATTCATTTGTAACTTTGCTTAACAAACAATATAGTTACTGGTTTTTTAGGTACATGTGTGCTTTTATGTACACATATGGGTGCAGTGTCCGGGAGACTAGAGTGGGCATCAGATTTTCTGGGACTAGAGTTACAGGTGGTTGTGATATGGGTGCTGGGAACTGAATCTAGGTCCTTTTTAAGAGCAGCAATTTCTCTTAACCCTTGAGCCATTAAGCCCAGGAACTTGCTTTGTATCCCAGCTGGCCTCAAATTTGTGACAGTTCTACTTCTGCCTCCCAAGTGCTGGGAATTCAAATGTATTCCACCATGTTCTGCTTAATACCTGTAGTTTGATAAGCTATTAAAAATTTTAAAAATACTCAATTATCTTAAGTTTATATCAAATTTATAGTGGTAGACGTTTCTTTTTCTTAAGATTTATAATTTTTGTTTTATTTACATGTGTATGAGTATGTCTAAGTGAGTATCTACCACATGTATTTTGCTGTCTGTAGAGAGAGCAGTGATTTTCAACCTTCCTAATGCTGTAATCCTTTATTAAAGTTCCTCATGATGTGGTGACCCCCACAACCATAAAATTATTTTTGTTGCTATTTTTTAACTGTAATTTTGCTGTTGTTATGAATTGTAATGGAAATATCTGACATGGATGATATCAGATATGTGACCCCTGTGAAAAGGTAATTTGACCCCGAAAGAGGTCATGACCCACAGGTTGAGAATTGCTGCTGTAGAGGCTAGAAGAGGATGATGTCAGATCCCTTGGAACTGGAGTTCAAGGTTGTGAGCCACCCGATATGGAATCTCAACTTGGGGCCCTTTAAAGAGCAGCACATATTCTTTCTTTTTCCCTCTTATCTATATCAGATTATCTGTCTGTCTTCCTGCCTGCCTGCCTGCATACCTACCTACTTATCTATCTATTGATCTACCTATCTACCTATCATCACAATACATCCTGACCAGTTTCCCCTCCCTTCAGTCCTCCCAGCTCTACCTTGTCTTACTTCCCTCTTCCTCAGATTCAGTCATCCTCCATTTCCTCTTCAGAAAAGAGCAGGCCTTCAAGAGACAACAGTCATACAGAAGAAAATAACATATAGTAAGACAAGGCAAAAACCTTCATGTCAAGGCTGGACAAGGCAACCCAATACGAGGAAAAGAGTCCTAAGAGCAGGCAAAAGAGTCAGAGATACACCTATTCCTGATGTTAGGAGTCCCATATAAACCCCAAGCTCACAACCATAACATATACAAAGAGTACCTGATGCAGATCCATGCAGGCCCTGTGCTTGCTGCTTCAGTCTTTGTGAGCTCATATGAGCTCTTCTTACTTGATTGGTGGGCCATGTTCTTAACTACTTAGTTATCTTCTTTTCCCTGTAGACATGTTTAGACTTTTTTTCTGTGTAACTAAACATGGGTAAATTTATCCTGAAAGTCATCAATTTCTTCTAGGTTGTCTTATTTTTGGCATGTAATTTTAGCTGTCTTAGAAAACCCTTCTTTTTGTGGCATAAGTTGTAATGTCTCTTTTTTTGTTTCAATTTCAGTTACATCCTTTTTGAAAGAACTAGTCTCACTAAAGTACATTTGTTACTTAGTCTGACTAAAGTACGTTGTTTAGTGCTGTTGTGCTGAAATACCTGATAGAAATAGGGAGATCAGATTTATTTTGGCTCAGCAATATGTTGTGGTGGGGAAGATGTAGTGACAGAAACATGTACTGGTGACCGTTCACATCAGGTAGGTCAGAAAGCAGGATGAGGTAGGAGTTGGGCCCAGGTATCTTTCAACGATGCAACCTTAGTGACCACTTTTCTGTAGCTAGGTCTCATCACCTAAGTTCCACCACCTTCCAAAGTAACATTACCAAGCATTCAAACTAGAGCCTGTAGGGGATGTTTCATATTCAAATCATTGCAAAACCCCTGTCTTTCTTAGACTCGTGGCCATCTCATAGTTCATATACTCAATCCAACTTTCAACATTGCTCAACAGTGTCTCTACTTTGACACAGACCAATCTCTCTTTGACCCTTTATAAGATAAAAATGTTACAAACATCAATATATGATAGCATGCAGTTGATATTACTGTTCTCCAAAAGAGAAGAACAAAAGAGTACCAAGGGAAGACCAAACCAAATAAGGAACATGACTCAGCAAGGCAAACCTTGAGTCCTGTAGACCCACCATGCAGCATCAAGGGCACATGGTTGAATGATGTGAGCTTCAACTGGCTTGAGCAGACCCACCCTTATGTCTTAGCCATTTGAAGCTCATGTGTGCTCTCTTGGTCTGGATCTGTTTAATACTTGTACTTTTTCTTGGCAGTCTCCATTTCAAGTGAAGCGTTATTCTCATAGTTTGATAATCCTCTTATAGGTTACCTTCTGTAGTTACCAACTTTGTCAGACACTGCCTAGTCTCACAGGCATTTCTCAGATTCTTGATGGAATATTATATGATTCTGTAATTCCTACATTTTGCAAAAACAGAATCAAAGTTTTAGATGTAGCCTGTTTCTTTTGGACCACAACTGCAGTGGCCGCTGAGTTTCTGGACAGCTAAGCTTGGGAAATACTTCCTAGAGGGCCCTGAGTAGTCAGAGTACTCCTGGAACACTTTTTTTTCTTTTCTTTTTTTCTTTTAAGGGAAGTCTTTTAAATGAGTTTATAGTTTTTTATTTTGGAGCCTGTGTTGGTGGAGTTTTGCCAACAGTTGTTGAATGCTTTTAATGTCCCTTTGCTATTGTCCTAGTGTTTAAATTGCTTAGCTTCATTTGACCATTTCTAATCTCTCTTTTAAACTGTTAGGGCCTTTTGGTCTGCCAGTGCTCTTTTTCTGGCTTAATAAGTCACCCCCCCCCCCCCCGCAAAAGCTGGCTAATATTAGCTAGCAGAAACCATGCTACATCCAAAGTTTTTCTGCTTTCTTGAAAATTCCTTTGCTAAATTATTCGTTTATTAAATTCAACCTCATTTAGATATTCATTACACTGCAAAATACGCAGAAATTCTTTGCCAATTTTAACAGGAATGGTTTCTAGGCCAATTCCCAAAAGTCCTTGCTCACATCTGAAACCTTGGTTTCAGTCTTTACTGTCTACCTTTCTATTGTCATTATAATCTTTTTGAACTCCCACTGGAAGTACCCATTACACTCTGCTTATAGCATTTTGGGATTTCTCTAGTTCACATATCAAGCCTCTTGCAGTTTGTTCCCAAAAAACCAGTTCGAAAATAAACAAAGTTCAGGTTTAAGCACTGTTTCTTTGGCACCAGTTTTGTAGTAAGTTACTTTTGCATTGCTGTGACTTAAAATACCTGACAGAAACAACTTCAAGAAGGAGATTTATTTTGGTTCATGGTTTTAAGGTATTTCAGTCTCTTGTAGCAGGAGTATATGGCAGAGTCATTCACACATCAGGGCTGAGGCTAGTACCAAGATAAGTGTACCTTCAATGACTTGCTTCTACTGGCCTGTTTATGCAGGCTGGTACCAACCTCCTGAAGGCTCTGCATCCTTCCAAAATAATACCAGTAGCTTGAGAACAGTCATTTGAAACATGACCCTGTGTGGGACATTGCACATTTAAGTCTTAAAAAGCATTTGTGTATTTTGTTGATCTTAAAAAAAAAACAAAACAACTCTTGCTTTCAGAGTTTCTTGACTTTAAGAACTTACAAAAAAATCTTTTCTCTGAGATAGCAAAATGACATGATTTATTGTACATATTTACACTTGGTTACAACTGAGAGCAGAACTTGTCTAGATTGCCTCAGGGCCAGGACAGAGATCCAACAGACACCATTTTTGGTTATAAATGAGGCAGGTCTCAGAAGTGGTCTTGTGATCAGATGGTAGTGAAGCCCCAGATACAGTGAGAGACGTTATCACTAGTAGCATACAGTCCAGCTACTTGTACCAGCACCTCAGCCACTGGCATTCCTTATTTCTTCTGTAGCCATCATGGGTACACAGTTGGCCTTTGGCTGATCTTTCTTCTCTGGAGCTGTAGGTGGTGTGCTTATTATATATAATGTATTTCTATTTGGTGACATTTCTTAGCAAGCATTTACTTTCCACACTTCATTCTCATGGCAAAGCAACTTCTGTAAGGAAGAAGACACTAAGGCTGTGGGACTTGAATCTTATTTTCTCCTGTCTATTAATATTAGATTTAGTTCTGTGCATAGTTTCTTAACGTATGCTATTGGCTCAACATCTTCATTTAAAAATTTTTAAATGTTGTATCACTTTATCTTGATCCTCTAAGTTTTGGTGCCTTTTTTGCTTTTATTTACCCACATACATTTTCTAAATTATCTAGTGTTTTTGTCTTTGATTCTTAAATAGTGTACAAGTATATTGTTTAATTCCCACCATTTGTGGATTTTCTGTTTCCCTACTATTTTTTCTGGTTTCATTCTACTATAGACTGAGAGGATGTATGTCTTTAATCTTTAGTTTGTTGAGATTTATTTTATAGGCTAACATCTGGTTTATGTCAGAGAATGCTTCATGTGCAATTGGGAAGAATGTGCATTCAGCTGTTTTTGAGCGGTCTTCTGTATGTGTCTGTTAGGCTTGATTTATGCTTTTTAAGTCCTTTGTTTTCATATTGACTCTTGGTCTGGTTGTCTTGTCCATAGTTGAACATGGGGTATAGGAGCTTCTTATTATCACTGTATTGCTGTCTCTCTCTCTCTTTGGTTCTGCTGGTGTTTGCTTTATATAGTTTATACTCCAGTGCTACAGCAATGAGATCTTCCTGGTAAATTATCTTTGTCTTTTGTCACAGCTTTTGTTCAAACTTAGTCTATTTTGTGTAATATAACTATGGTACCCTACTTTCTTTGGATCCTGCTTGTATGAAGTATGCTTCTCCACTGTCTCTCCAGCAGTCCATGTGTTCTTAGATTTAAATTGTGTTTCTGTGGACACCATGTAGTTGGATAAAAAAGAAAAAATCAAATTGGCTACATATGCTTTATCAGACATTAAATCCATTAATACTTAAGGCACCAAAAGTATTTACGGTTGGATTTTTAATTTTATTTATATCGTATAGCTCTTTATCTTTTCTCTTTTGCTGTCTTCTTCTTTGAGACTATTCTTTCATTCCCTTCTCATCTTATGTTTTGTCAGTATTTTCTTTATGGTTATCACTGCAGTTACATAAAATAGCTTAATGATAACATTCAATTTTAAATTAATTTTAACTTGACCAATTGCATATAAAAACTGTATACATATTTCGGCTACTCACAGTTTTTTAAACTAGGGAGTTTTATAAAGTTATCAGCAGTTACTCAAAAAATAGACTAGAGCAAAAGTAGGATGATACGTAAAGTGCTTAGAAACTGGCAAGAAACTATAGCACAAATTATATTTGCATATTATTTAACATAGATTTATAATTACTTTTATACTTTTACTTTTAAACATTTATATTATATTCTAAAGTAATGAATGTTTCTACATTAATGTTGAAAGTTCTAGAGCTTGGGTATGGTGACTCATACCTTTAATCCTAACACTTGCGAGGCAGAGGCAGGTGTATCGCAGTGAGTTCAAGGCCAGCCTGGTCTACAAAGTGAGTCTAGGACAGCCCAGGCCACACAGAGAAAATCTGTCTCGAAAAAATTGAAAAGAAAAAGAAAGAAACTTCTATATTTGCCTTTCCCAGGAAGGCTTATCTTTCCATATGGCTTTTGCTTCAGCTTGATGGGTTTTTATCAGTAACTATGTTCAGCTTTTGCTTAATTTTTAAAAATAACTTAATGATTTAAAAAGTTATTTTTTAATCTTTAAAATGTTTGTAGGGAAGTTTTGCCAGATATTTTGGTTGCCAGGTTTTAATATATCTTCCTACTTTTGTTTTAATCTGTATCTGTTGAGTAACTGCTGATAACCTAGTTAAAACTCTCTAGTATATGATAATTTGTTTTTCTTGTAATGCTGTCAAGATTCTCCCCTTTGTGACCTTTTTTAAAATTTATTTTTATTTTATGTATGTTGGTGTTTTGCCTGCATGTAGGTGTATGTGAGAGGATCAGATCCTGGAGTTAATAGGCAGTCATGCAGGTGCTGGGAATTGAACTCAGGTCCTCTGAAAGAGCAGTCTGTCCTCTTAACCACTGAGCCATCTCTCCAGCTCCTTTTGTGACGTTTTTATCCTATGATGTTGGGAATTGGTCTCTTGGATGGGCCTATGGTCCTATCCATGACTTTGACAGATTGAATATATGTCTTAGTAGAGGTTTCTTAGGTTTGTGCTTGTTTGAATTCTGTGAGCTTTTTAAATCTGTCTACGTTTCTTCCCATATTGGGAAAGTTCTTCCTATTTCCATTTTCTCCTTTGAGACATTTTATAAGAAGTCTGTGTAGTTGAGTCTGTGTAGTTTTAGTTATTGTAGTCTTTAGTTTCAGAAATAATGCTTGAGTCTTTTATTTGTTATCTACTTATCTCATTTTTATTTATTATTTTACTGTTTTGTTTAGTTTTGCATTTGTGCAGGTTCCTTGAGCTTCCTCTTATTTTTGTTTCTCCCTTCCCTTTATCCATTCCTTGCCATTCTTTTTTCCTATTTCCTTTTTCTCCTCTCCTCTTCTTTTCCCTCCTTCCCTCCTCACTTTCTTTCCTCTTCTTCCTTCTCCCCTCCCCTTTTTCCTTCCTTCCCTCCACTTCCCATCTTCCCCTCCCAAGACAGGAGCTCTAGCCTAGACTGAACTTTATTTATAGGAGTACTCCTGCCTTAACTTCTTTAATGCTAGGATTATATATATGAGTACCCCGTTTCCTTAAGGGCGATCCATGGAGATTTAATCTGTCCCTTTGAATGTTTTTTATTGTTTTGTTTTGTTTCTTCTTCCCTTTTTGTCTTTCTCTCAAGATTAGGGTTAGCTTAGCTACCTCTATTCTGGGCTGTTTCTCTAACTGGTTAGTTCATCTAGACAATCAGGAGACTTGGCAAACATTTTTCAGGGATGTGGCACCTTTGGGCTTGTTCACTGCAGAGCTTTGTCTGTATCTTTACTTGGGGGACAGTCTGTGTGGTGTCTCCACTGCCTTCCTGTGTCTGCTCGCCTGCACTCTATAATAAGCCATGGTACTCTAGCTCCACCTAATGTCTATCCCTAGAACTACAGAATGTGGGTGCTGGACCAAATTATTTTCATGTCCTTTGTTCTCAGTGGTTCCCAGTTTAGCAACTTTTCTTGCCAGTGCTTGCTTAGGTTCAAGAAAGACAGCAAACAGTCCCTCTGGTAGCACTTCTTCTGTCTTTCCTATGGAGGTCCACTCGGACAGAAGCTTATTTCTTCCATGTTCTGTCTTCTTGAGAAAGGTTGTGGGCTTATGTGAGGTTTTATATTCGTCACCCAAGGGACAAGACCTTGTAAGCAGTTTTTGGACTTCTTCTAAGGCTGAAGGCTTCATATATTACAGTTTAATCTATGTTTCTATGGGGGAAAGAGTTTGGAGTTTCCTAATCATCAGTCTTGTTGACATTATACTATGTGTTCTGATTTTTATGATATCATTTTTGCAACAATGACAATTCTTTGAACTTGATAGGAATATAGTAGATTCAGACCATTTCTTTTTCTCTTATAGCCATTGGGGAGTAGGTAGAAAGGGAGGGAAAGGTGGCAACTATTTGTTAGGAAGGTGCAGGAGTGTGGTTAAATTGTTGAAAATGGTATGAGGTAGTGCTTTATCCCTGCTCTCCATCTCCAGATGTGAATTCAGCTTAGCAAAAACTCCTAAGACCAGTTTTGAAATCTAAATTAGGTATACACTAACTTCAGATTGATTTAATCTTGAAAATTGTTTTGGTGTGGTGTTTGTTTTAGAGAAGTCCACTTTATGGGAAACATTTTCCCTATGTGCTTATTATAGGTTTGCAACCTTTATGCCAATAATCACATACTTTGAGATGCCTTTCTAAGTTATTGATAGAAAATCACTTTCCTTTGATTCGGTAGGTCTATCATTTTAAAGTACTTAGGTAACAATTTTAGTAATTATAATCTTTGTTCTGAGTATTCTGAAAACCTGTATTAGTTATTACTTCTCTCACTGCTGTGATAAAACACCTGAAAAGTAACTTGAAGAAGGGAATTTTTGGTTTACATTTGGAGGGTTCAGTTCAGTTGATTAAAGCAGTTTGTTTTATGTGGCAAGACAACGGACCTTCGGAAGCAGCAGATGAAGCTGCATGAGAATGTTTGCCATTGGAGGAACTTAGTTTTACAACTAGGATAAAATGGGGCTACCTTGGGCACTTCAAAGGGTTAGATATGGCATGAGAATACCTCTAACTGTGTTAGCAGGACATACTGGTGAGCTGATTATATTACATATGCATTCAGGAAGCAAGGGGATGAGTGCTGGTGACCTCCTTATTTTTTTCCTTTTATTCTATTTATGTTGTATAGTCTTCTGACATTCAGGGTAGCTTTTTTTCATTTTTGTTAAACTGTTTTTGAAACATCTTCACAGACAGAACCACAAGTTTTGTTCTCTAAATTATTCTACATCCCATAATATTGACAGTATTAACTATCACAGTGCCCATCTTAAAAATAGTTTATTTCTAAAAACATCATAACAGCAGAAAACCTTATTAGTAATTTGGGAACTGATATTTTAAAAATATAGTTTATCTTTCTGGCTATTGAGTACATCAAACTCTTGGCAAAAATAGAATATGAAAACATTATGGAATAATTATTTTGCAGAATATTACTTTTAAGTAAATTGGCACTATTAATGAGTAAGTGTATAAATGAAAGAAAATATGAGTATAGCAAAAAATCAGTAAAATTATTACTTGAAACATTATTAAATGCTTTTAATATTATATAAATTCATGGCCTTGAAATTCCCATAAGGTTTTTCTTTTACAAGTCTTATTTTTGTTTATATTACTTAAAGGGCATGCATTTTCATTTTTAACATATGTAATGACATTTTAAAGAATTAAAACATGGTGTTATGCTTATGTTAAGAAACTGAATATAGGTCATCTTAATTCCTTTATTAGTATTAGTGAGATGGCATACTAGTCAGCATTGGGGAATCTGGAAGGAAATGCTCTATTGCTGTGAGGAAGATTGGGAAGTCTGTAGACTTGGAAGTTTGATTTAGTTCTCAGCTGTTATAGGAATGGTTACCATTACCTTCACCTCGCTCTATATTCTTGGAACTTGCAGAGGATGAATCAGTAGTTGCTTCAGTATTGGCTTACCTTGAGCTGAAGCTGACACGACCTACGAATATGAGCAACTGAAGGACTTTATAACCATGTCAGTCTTGGCCATATTGTATTTACTAACTACATAGGCTGTTATGTGTGACCCTCAAAGCCACTCATGTTTTATTATGATTCTGTAAACTGTCTGTGACCTGCATCTTTTGGGAAACCTTGAACACAAACCATTAGACTGATATCTTAGAGAGATGAGGTCAGAATTCTACCTGATAATTATAAGACAGTCCAACTGCTACTAGTAGCTAACAGTGATCTTTAGGACTTGAACATTAGTGAGTCTGAGAGATGGGTCTCATTGTCATGTGTCTCTATACATTTTAGTTTGCCCTTTGGTGTAAGATATTTAAATTTGATTTTTTGGTTAAGTTAGACTTTTTTTTTTTAAATCAGAACAATGCTGCAAAGAAAGAAGAGTTGGAAACAGCAAACAAAAATGATTCTTCAAAAAAGTTGTCTGTTGAGAGAGTGTACCAGAAGAAGACCCAACTTGAACATATTCTCCTTCGTCCTGATACATACATTGGATCAGTGGAACCATTGACACAGGTAATTGCTTGCTAAAAATGATTAATATTAGGGAATATGCATATCTTCTTTTAAAATATTTTAATACAATTATGGTTATGTAGTTTGCAAGTCTGTGATTTCGTGAGTCTTTGTGATCATGATTAAGAAGGGAGAGAGAAGCGAAGGATGTAGCTCATAGTGCACAGGGATCTGGGCCTGAAACTCATACCAAAAGAAAAACAAAACAAAGTGAATCCTGAGAGAGACCCAGGAGAAATGAAAACCTGTTCATTACTGTATGGAGATAAGTACATCAGAATACAGGAGCATTGAATATAATGGTGCCTTAAGATTTTTTTTTTTAAGTTCAAAACAGTGCGTGCTGTGGTTTACTTTAATAGGGGCATATTCTAGAATTGACTATTTATGTTTACTGTGGACTTGGCTTACATATATTATTCTGTTTGATTCTAACAATTTTGGGAAGCCTGAAGTGAGGCTTCTATTGTTTTACTCTGTGCTACTTATTCTATAGAATGAAGTGAAAGTATAAAATAAGCAGATGTTTTTTGTAGTTTTAAATATTACGTAGATACTGTTTCTAGTGATTCTTAGTTCTTGACAGAAAAACAGTAATCCCTAGGGCCTTAGGGATTTGTTTTGGGGTCCCCATCTCCTGTAGAATAGTTAGAATTAGGACTGCTAACCTCTGCTTTATGTAACTGGCAGAGAAACTGAAATCAAAGGTATTTTGTTGGGCACTGGGAAAGGGCCCAGGGTCTTACACATGGTTAAGCATAAACTATTACTGAGTTACAGCCTTATGATAAAGCTGACCGTATGTGTGATTAAAATACAAGCAATACAAAGTGAACAACTTTCCATTTTAGTTATTTAAGTTCATTGTGACTACTGAACTTGGCTTGAGCTTTACTTTGAAAGGTTGTTTTAAATAAAGTAAATGAAAATATGGATTTTTGTTCCTTTCTTTTTTTTGAGACAGGGTTTCACTTTGTAGTTCTGGCTAGCAGTCAACTCACTTGTAGCCCAGATTGACCTCAGATTGTAGCAGTTTTCTTTTCTCATCTTCCTGAGTGTTGAGATTACAGATATGAACCACCATATCTTGTTGACAGTGGGGATTTACGTTATGTAAAATTGGAATTAGGGATTTATGTTGTAAAACGTGTTTTTAAATCATTCTCTTAACACAGTTAATGTGGGTGTATGATGAAGATGTAGGAATGAACTGCAGAGAGGTTACCTTTGTTCCAGGCTTATACAAGATCTTTGATGAAATTTTGGGTGAGTACTTATTTAGGATGTAATGCATGTTTTTCTACTAATGTCAGAGTATTGGTCCAGCACATATCAAACAAGTTTTACAGTATAATTAAAAAAATAAAGTATTTTGCTGGGTTTTGTTGATACACACACATACATATGTATAATATATGTATATTAAACATATGTATTAAGTATGTTCATTGGACAATTGACACCCAGCTGTAATAGTTTTATATTTCTTTGCTTTCTAGCATTTTGCTGATGTTTTTTCATGTGTGAAGTTAGCATGTTGCATTTGTAACCCCATAGAGAACCTGTACTCTCATGTGTGCTCTCATCTGGGATTTATTACCGTCAGGGTTACTTGGGGGAACATGTTACATAGGGACAAGGCCTTAACTTGGCAGATTGTGTGAATTGGAGATTAAACATGGAAATTAACGTTTTTCTTACCCACTGGTTAGGTATTTCTATTCGGCAGCTTAGTTTAGTAAGCTTTGTCCCCTTCCCAATTCATTAATGCAATTACAATGAAGTGGTTGTGCCTTACTGACTTAGGCAGTGCTTATGTTCTATAAATGTCTTTAGCCTTAGACTATCTAGACATTCTGTGCTTGCCTCATTAATAGAGTTGGAAGTTTCTGAGACTGTGATTGTGTAGATCTCTTAGCTTCTTCCTGTAAGTTCTTGGGGAAAGTGATGGAGTATACCTGGTTATGCTTTGCATTTACATTCTGGTCTCAGATGCTGCTATTTTAGGCTTTTACATGAGCTTTTTATCTGGAAGCTGAATGTTTGTGTTTGTAATTTTTGGTGACACTGATTTTATAAAGGAAAATATTTTTATAATCAGTTTAAGATTATAAGGACTTTAAATTTTAAATCATAAGGGTATTAAAAACTTCAGTTCAAAAATAACTGGTTTATTCTGCATATAAAATTATTAGTTTATTGAAGGAGATTAAGAAAAGGTAACTATTTGTCACCAAGATATAAAGTAAAATATGTTTTACCTTTAAGCTTGGATTGGGGGTTATATTTAAATAGTTTTGCTCTTTTTTTTTTTTTTTAATTTGTAGGTTGGTGAACACCCCCTGCCTTGGGTGTGTGTGTGCGTTTGTGTTTTTCTGTGTTTGCTGTAGCATAACAGTAATTTGGTATTACTGAGTAAAACTTAGTTTTATTTAGAAAATAATATTGTTATAGTTGAAGTTAATAGTGATCAACTGTCACCACTTGCTGATGTTACTACTAAGCAGGGGTGCACATACAGTTGTGTTCATAAGTTGATATAACCCTGTATGCTTTATTTCTTATTATGATATTTAATCTTGCAGTTAATGCTGCTGACAATAAGCAGAGGGATAAGAACATGACCTGTATTAAGGTTTCTATTGATCCGTAAGTATATTGCAAGTTTCTTTTATGCTAAATTGTTTTATTCAGGCAATCCTCAATTTATGATTGAATGTGTATTGTATATGGTTTTAACACTTTAGTTAGAGCAGTTATCCATCTTTTCTTCTTATTTTCTTTAGGACATGAGGCTGAGACTGTTAGTGTTATTCTGGGTATATTCTGGGATAAATTTATTCTTCATGACTAGAATTTGGCTCTTTCCATTATATATGTCTTAGTTAATAAATTGAAGCCTGCTGAGTATTATAGAATGCCTACTACATGTTTGGCTAGTTAGATTTCACTGTGATGATTTTGTTTAGGAAGATGTACATGGAAGAAGTGGAGTGAGAATATTCAATAGTTTTAATAAAATCATTTTTTTCTGCATGCCTTTGATGAAAGCTTTATACCTTTTAAAGTCAGTAGTAATTTAGTATAATTAAGGCTTCTCTCTAAGAAACACAGAAGTTTAGCCATTAAGCCTTACTTGTAGTCTTACTGTCAGTAATTTAATTTCTGAGGTCATAGCTAAGATTAATGATATAATAGAAATATAAAACAAAAAATAATTAGTATTTGGTTGTACCATGAAATTAACTGCAAATTATACAAAATATTTCCATATATCTATGCTATTGAAGTTTGTGAATTTTATTTTGTTAATTTTTATAGATAATATATTGTAAAGTCTATATAGTTTAATATATAGGTACTTATAAGTTAAAACTTACACTGAAAATTTTCAAGGAAATTTAAGCTGTCATAATTCTTTTTCTATCTTGTTTAGGAAATTATCAGTTAAATATAACAAATACCTTTATATACTTTTTTCTGAAGAGTAAAGAGTTATATGTATTGATTGTTTGATTATCTGTAAGCGTGTATAAAATTTAGAATTAAATGATTGTGGTCTAAAACTAAGGGAAATGGGGTTTTTCTTAAATACATTTTGCTTGTTTGTTTTGGTCTTTTGAGTTAGGTTCTGTAGTAGGACCGTCCAGACTGGCCTCAAATTTATCGTCTTTCTACATTGGCTTAGAATGTGCCACTCTCTTCAGCTTTCAGTCCATCTTTGGTGGACATAGTAGCTATTGTTTAGTTCTTTCGTATTAATTCTTAAAATCAATGCTGTTGCATTTAGACATGGCACATGTAATCTCAACAAAGTGAAAAGAAAGGGAGTTGTTACCAACTTACTGTGTTTTCTGCACAGCAGTTCTCTTTTATATCTTTATTCATGTTTTTAGTTGGTCACAAAATAAAGAGTTTCACTGTGACATTTTTATACATGTGTGTCATTGTAACTTGCTCATATTTAGCTGTTTGCCTCTACTCTTCTGATTTCCTGTATGTGTGTATGTGCGTGTGTGTATTTAAATTTAGATTCTGCACATGACAGAAGACATTCGATATTTTTCTTTCTTTTCCCATTATGCTTAAAAAGCACTTTGTTTTAACTCTCTTGTAATCCACAAAGATTCTTATATGGATACAAGTGAGATATATATGTAGATTTATTTGACTTTTAGTGATAATTTTGTCAGTATTTATTTATCATCGTCTTATTCTAATTACCACTTCTAGAAAATGCTTTGGTTTTTTTCGAGACAGGGTTTCGCTATGTAGCCTTGGCTTACCTGGACTCACTTTGTAGACCAGGCTGGCTTCAAACTCACAGAGATCCTTCTGCCTTTGCCTGCCTGAGTGTTGGGATTGCAGGCGTGTACCACCATACCTGGCTTCTAGAAAATTCTTTAAGGAAAAATGATCAAGGATGTACTTTTCACTTCCTGATTTTCATTTTGTTTGTAAAATCATTGATTCAAGTTATGGACTCTTTTCTCATTCTGGAGTTTAGCATATAGTTAAAATTTGTAACAAACATTTTGTTAGACGTTGCAGAGTTTTAGATTTGTTTTGTATTTTAACCATAATGTTAGCTTTTATGAATTTCCTATCATAAGGTTATCTTTTTTACTATGTATACCATCGAATTTATGTTTTTATTTAAGTGAATTTTATTTCAGAGTTACAATTTTTACTTCAGTTTCTAATTTAAGAAATCACTCTAAAGCAGAATTCAAATGTGGTAGGGGATGGTATGCTGTTTATACAACTGGACACATTTTCTCCAATGCCTGTCTTTGATATTTTTTTTTACTTTTACCTAACATTAAATTTATCCATCTGTCTGTCTGTCTGTCTGTCTATCTATCCATCCATCCTTGCATCTATCTGTCTATCTCAATTTATTCACTTTGCATCCCAGCCGTAGCCCTTTTCCTCATCTACTCCCAGTCCTACCTTTCTTCCCTCTTTTACTCCTATGCCCCTTCTCTAGTCCACTGATAAGGGAGGACCTCCTCCCTTTTTATTTGACCCTAGCCTATCAGATCTTATCAGGGCTGGCTGCATCATCTTTCTCTGTATCCTGGCCTGGCTGCATCCCCCAGGGGGTGGGGATCAAAGAGCCAGCAAATGGTGGGAACTAGAAAAGATCATCCTGAGTGAGGTATCCTAGAACCAGAAAGACACATATGGTATATACTCACTTGTAAGTGGATATTAACCATATAATATAGGATAAACATACTAAAATCTATAGTCCTAAAGAAGCTAAACAACGAGGACCTTAGGGAAGAGACTGAAACCTCATCCAGAAGGGCAAATAGGATAGACATCTGAAGTAGGAGAAGACAAGAACATGACAGGAGCTTTTTACCGGGGTCTCTGAAAGACTCTACCCATCAGGGTATTGAAGGAGATACTGAGTGAGACTCATAGTCAAACTTTAGGCAGAACACAGGAAATCTTAGGGAAGAAGAGGGAGATAGAAAGAGCTGGAGGGGACAGGAGCTCCATAAGAAGACCAACAGAGCCAAAACACGTGGGCCCAGGGGTCCCTGCTCTCCAACCATGCATGGAGAGGACCTAGACCCTCTGCTCAGAGGAAGCCCATAGACTGCCCAGTTTCCAGGTGGATTCCCTAGTAAGGCGGGGGATGGGGGAGAGGCAGGGGCTGTCTCTGACATGAACTTAACATTTTTATATAGCAGTTTCTTTTTAAATTTCATTTGTGTATATGTGCCTGAAAATGTTTTGTAGGAAGGAGAGGATAATATTCAGTAGTTACACTACTCAGCTTAGCTTTTGTTGTGCTTTCCCGAAGTTTTCTATGATGGAAGAAAATGTCATTTGTAAAAGGCATAGAAATAGATCAGTAGTGAGACTTGCTACCAATAGTGTGACAGCTATTCTAGAAGTTTTCAAAACAACCTATAGGGGAGTTTAAAGATTATTATATGTTGTATGGATAGTATTGAAACAACTCATTTTCTGGCATCTGTCTGATTAAAAATCAAACAAACAGGACTAGGACTGTAGCTCAGTGGTAGTATAAGCTTACAATGTGGGTGGCTGTAGGTTTGTACCTCAGCACCGGAAGGAAAGAATGTGGGAAGCACATTGACCAGAGTTTTGACTATTTCTTTAGCCCAAAGATTGTTGCTTATTTGTAGTTGAAAGCCTAAAACTGTAACTTTCAAGTAATACTTAACATATTTTAAAATACACTTTTTAGCTTATTCAAACTGTTTTTAGAAACCAGTTACTGAAGATAGGAAGTACCAAATTTGAATTTTTCAAAATTATGATGAATGATAATGAATAATCAAATCAATTTATATACAATGTATGCAAAGCAGGTAAAAGCATTTGAAAGTTTTTTAAAGATCTGTAGCTTTCCGTTTTTCCCTGTTTACGCCATACTTTTTTTTTTTAAGATTTTATTTATTTATCTTACATATATAGTGTTCTATCGGCATGTATACCTACACACCAGAAGAGGGCATCAGATCCCAGTATAAATGGTTGTGAGCCACCATGTGATTGCTGGGAATTGAACTCAGGATCTCAGGAAGAGCAGACAGTGCTCTTAACTGCTGAGCCATCTCTCCAGCCCCGTATACCATACTTTCCTACATTGATTTAGACAGAGAAAGGAAGAGAGAAAGTGAGAGAAGAGGGAAAGAAAGTGAGAGAGAAGAACACAAAGAGAGAGAAAGTGAAAGAGAAAGGAGAGAGAGAGACAGAGACAGAGAGAGACAGAGAGACAGACAGTGAGTGTTGGGATCGCCATAGCACACGTGGAGCTGAGAAGGCAATGTGTGGGATCAGTTCTGTCATCCACTATATGGATCCCAGGAATGGAACTCAAGTTGTTTAGTGTGAATGATTCCGTTTTGTATTCTGTGAACTTTCTTATAAAATCGGTACTTAACAGACTATAGGTTTAAAATCCAAGCTGTTTGGAAGTCTAAAAACAAAAAAGTAGTGTGATGCATGCCCTTTGCTCCTAGTGCCTACCATATTTACCTTGGGTGTTAAGACTCAAGTGAAAAAGCAACAGACAGAGTGAAAGGCTTATATACTTTAATGTTTAGTTGTATTTCCAGAAAGATTGTTATCTGCAAGGGTTTTCTCATGCAGTTTTCTCATGAAGGCCCTAATAAATAATTTAGGGTTTTAAAAAATTATTTTCCTATTTTTACAATGAGGAGAAAAACTTAATTAAAAAGTTAGTGGAGACCAAAGAAAGAAAATCCCAATCATTTGAATTTTTTCCAGTGAAGACTCAGGAACCAGATGCTGGGGTGAGAGCCAAGTACCTCAGAGAGGCAGAGAAAGCACCCAGCTGACCTTCCAACATCCTAGAAGGAAAACGCCAAAAGGCTTTTTTTCTTCTCCAGGCTTTATTAAGTATCCTTCCCTCATTGTCCCTCCTTTCTGTTTAATCCCTGTCAGCTGGTTGCTTGTTCTACCTCTTGACCTAGGGTTAACTTTATTTAATCTTGTTTACAGAAAGCTCTTAGGTTAAAGTTGTGTGCTAGGGCTGAGGCACACCAAACAAGAAACAGTTTTTTACAATTCACAGCCTTGGGGTTCACAATGGGATCAAATATCCTGCAACATAAACCGACCCTTGAAGTTTGGGCAAACTTTGACTAGACAAAGGAAAGAATAAAAAGATGTTATAATTAAGAGACCAATGAACAAAGAAAAAGGAATTGTGAATGGATGTGAATAACAAAATTCAACCCAAAGAAAATTAGTTTGGGTCTTAGCAAGTGGTGGTATCTATTCACAGGAATATGGCAGTAGGCCCATGACTTTAACAGAGCACTTTTGAGTTTTACTTACTGCAAATGTGGAACCGCGCATGCTCTTGAGAAAGCTGTGCAAACCTGTCAGTTACATAGAGGACACTGCACTGGAGATCACTGTGTATTCATTACTAGTCTCAACCGGCTATGACTGACATTTAGACTGAAATAAAGGATCGACACTGATATGAAACTTAACGATTTAATTCTAGAGAATAATCAGGAGAAATGTCATCAAAATTTGACATATTTGGGAGATATGACATGCTATTTGACAATAAGGAAAAAGATACTCAGTTGCTGATTTGGGGAAGTTTCTTTAACTTTCATTTATTAATTATTCCATAGATCTTACATTGATTTTACTCTTACAATTTTTATTACATTTTATTCATTTGTGTGTATGATATGTAATACATGTTGGTGCACACTTGTAGAGGTCGGAGGACAACTGGGGTGGGGGCGGTTCTGTTCTATCGTTTCACCGTATAGGTCCTGTGGATCACTAGTCTGGGTGGCAAGTACCTTTATCTGGTGAACCATCTAACTGGCCCTCATTGTTTGGCTTTTATTGATCTTTCTAAATATATAGTAACTACTATAGCATTTGAAATACTAACATGTGTTAGTAAAACATTGTGTCTAAGAATAATTAGCAATCTGATTTGGCAGTTGTTAGCTTTTTTAAGTTGATTTTTAGTATTCAACTTGAAATGTGTCTCTGAAAATCTTACTCAGGCACAAGTGAATATTTATCACACTTCCTAAAGCAAGATAGTAGGTGAAACTTTTTTTCATCTAAGCTACTGCCTATGTCAAGGGTCTGTTACTAATTAGTAGCCTCTGTCTAATACCATTCATGTGAGAAACTAATGACTTTATGATAGAAATTTTGAAAGATTTAGACTAGGAAATATTTGTACAATTTAAAACATTTAAAGTTGATTTATGACAATGATTTGCAACATACAAAATACAAGTTGAAAATGGGACACATTTTAGGTTGCGATGTCTTTTTTGTGTATATTGTATAGTCTAGCAGATAGTTGGAAAATTAAAATGGTAGCCACTGGTTATGTATGCTCTCCCAAAATACAGCAGAGAGAATCATGTAAAAGTGTGCCTAATTTTTACTCTTATCTTAGAGATGGAGAAAGGCTTCTTAAAATTTTGTGGTTAAATCTTGCAGACCTTATTGATTCTCATATGAGTTATGTCTCTAATACTGAAGTACATGTCTTCATCAAGCTATGCCATTGTTTTCCAGTTGACAATGACTTACATTTTGCTTGTAACTATTCAAATTTATATTACAGTTCAATACTTTTTGTGGAAATTAACATATTTAAGTTTAAGTTCTAAATTTTGCTTATGTATTTACAGTGAATCTAATATTATAAGCATTTGGAATAATGGGAAAGGCATTCCAGTAGTAGAACACAAAGTAGAGAAAGTTTATGTTCCTGCTTTAATTTTTGGACAGCTTTTAACATCGAGTAATTATGATGATGATGAGAAAAAAGTTACAGGTAAAGTCTGAATGGAATTTTGATTAATAAGTATCACTTTTATTAATATAAAATTTCTAAGTTCTTATTTCTTAAAACATTTAATGTGAGGAAACCTGTGACATTTCATTGTAAGAAAATCCTCTTTAAAGTTAATATTTTAAAAAAATCCATCATCTGTTTTGGTTATATAGTTTTAATTGTATCATTGTAAAAGCATGCCTAAACGACCACTTAAGCATGCTTGAATTTTAGAATAAAATTGCTGAAATTCTGGCCTACTTGGCAGTTAGATTTTTGATTTAGATAACAATGCTATGGTACCATCTGTTATTATATACACATATGTTCTTTAATTTTTTTATTATTTTCTTATATGGGTATTTTGCGTACATGTATGTTTTTGTACCCTGTGTGTGACTGGTTCCCACGAAGGCCAGAAGAATTTGTTAGCTCTCCTGAATCTCTAATTACAGATTGTTGTGAACCTCTATATGGGTGCTGGGAATTGAACTCAAATGCTCTTAAACCGCTGAGCCATCTCTGTAGCCCTTGCACATAGTCTTTTAACTTTTTTCCTTGAGTAGATCAAGAGTGAAAAATAGACTTTGAATATAAGGTACTTTGGATATGTATTTTTGCTTCAGTACATTTATAACTTCTTTTAAGTCCAGGCCCCTGAGAAATTGATATAAATGAGATGACTCTTTTTAGAAACTTTAGATTTCATACTCACCTAGACTTACTGTGTCGTGGGATACGAAACTTTTTTTTCTTAAATTTTGAAGTAATGAATCACAAATCCTTTAATGATATTTCATTGTATGGTATATAGTACCAATTGTATTACTAAATTCCAATAATTTTTAATATAAAAAATTAGATATAGAACTAGTCAGTAAGTAATTGATAAAATGATAAAACAAAAGAACTGTTTTATGTCAGACTTGCCTAATAGGTAAGTTAATAAACTTCCTTTAAAATAACTCTAACTAAATCTTCATATTTAATTTGTTTTACAGGGGGCCGTAATGGTTATGGTGCAAAACTTTGTAATATTTTTAGTACAAAGTTTACAGTAGAAACGGCATGTAAAGAGTACAAACATAGTTTTAAGCAGGTATGAAAAAGATATGTCCATTTTTATTATTTCTTTAAAGTTGTTTTATTGTTTTGCTTAGATAATAGAAGTTTAAGTATAACCTTTTCTGTTTTTTGTTGTTGTTGTTGTTGTTGTTTTAAGTATTAAGCAGGTCACCAAAGAGAAGCCAGAATGCCTAGGAGATTTTATATAGCCTCTTTATCATCATCCTCTTAAGGCAGGATGGTTTATTTAGCAGATGCAACCACTTAAGCATGCTTGAAAAAATCCTCACTGAGTCATCAAGTTCATATTTAAGAAATGTTGGCAGGGAAAGTATTTTGAATTTTACATATGCTAAAATAATTTTATCATATAAACGTGTCTGGTTACTTTTATAGAAATCTGGGCATATTGAATGTGAGAATTGATTCACTGCCTTTGTATAAAAGCTATATAGTTTATTTTTATTACCAACCTTGTGTAATTGTAATATTTACAATTTTTGACTTTGATATTAATCAGTTTCAAGATGTTTTTTTGTGAGGTTGGAAATTATAAATGTTGTGGTAAATGAATGTTTTTGTGAGCTAAGTCTGTATTATGAAATTTAGAAGCATTAAAAAATACTTGCATATATATTTTTTAAAGACATGGATGAATAATATGATGAAGACTTCTGAAGCCAAAATTAAACATTTTGATGGTGAAGATTATACATGTATAACATTCCAACCAGATCTATCCAAGTTTAAGATGGAAAAACTTGACAAGGACATTGTGGCCCTCATGACCAGAAGAGCATATGATTTGGCTGGTTCATGTAAAGGGGTCAAGGTCATGTTTAACGGGAAGAAGTTACCTGTAAGTATCTTTTGTAAGATAATTTAATAGTGTTATTTGTAGACTGCAGATAGTTGCATCTTGCTTTTTAAATCTTACCTCATCTTTTTAACTGGTGTGTTTAGATGAGTATATTTTAAAATGATTAATGATTTTTTGCTCTATTAGCTGTCAGCTTGATAGCTAATTTTCATTTCTTGTATATTTCCTTTCCTTCTGTGTTCTGATCGTTCAAAAAAATGAATCTTTCATATTGTTACCCTTTGAAAATCTTTTTAGTAATTTCCATAGGGTTTGCAATAAGCATCTTATTTAATGTTTCACATACAGCTAAAAAACTTTGTGTCTCTAACCCCGGGTTCTCTCTTCCACTTTTTGTGTCATTGTCATCAGACATTTTATGTGTGTGTGTGTGCGCGCACGCGCACGCGCATGTGTGTGTGTGTGTGTGTGTGTGTATGTGTGTACGTACATGTGCCATGCTTGAATTTGAAGGTCAGAGGATAATCCCAGCTGTTGGTCCTTACTTTCCAACTTGTTTGAGACAGGTTTTGTTGTTGTTGTTTCACTGCTGCTCTGTGCAGCATATGGCAGGCATGCTGACTGTCAGTTTCTAGGGATTCTCCTGTTTTTCTGTAGTCATTGTTGCAAAAGTGTGCTGCTATGCTTGGCTTTATATTAGTTCTGGGGATTTTGACTCAGGGCCTCATGCTTTTACTGTAAGTGAAATTATCTCACTGAATTATCTCCAAAGCCCATGACATCTCACTCTATTTATATAGGTTGTAAACACCATATGGAGAAGAAAAGGAGGAAGAAGAAATATATTAGTATACCTCTCAGTTTCTGAGATATATACACACATGTGTGCTTGCACATACATGTTTTTGCTCTTGTTTGTTGCTTTCTTGTTTTGATGATGTAGCCATGTTGCCAGGCTGGCCTGTGACTCCTGGGCTCAAGCAATCCTCCTGCCTCAGCCTCCTAAGAACTTGCAATCACACACATGTGCCATTTTGCTCAGTTTAATTTTTGATTTAATCTTACACTTCTGCATGAGGATTTTATTTAACCTTTCTTGTGGAATGGCTGTCTGATTAAATCTTACTCTTGGATTGCACATTGAGCCTTTTCCTCTCAGGTTGGTTTCAGAGCATTTATGTGTGTACATCTTAATCCATTGTTTTTTTTTTTTTTTTTTTCATATGGAGACTTAATCCAGTTTCTGGAGAGAAAACTTGCTGGGATAGAAACCTCTCCTAATCATTGCCCTTAGGAGCTTCCCATTCTTGCATTCTTCCAGTATTGGTTAGTTAAACCAGCTATTTTTTGCTGGTTTTGCCATTTTATTAAACTTTTGCTCTAGTTAAGTAAATACTGAGATTCTGTGCTTTTCTTCAGTATGTGCCACTTTCTAGACTTCAAAATGGCAGTTATTTCACAGTTTCAGTTCTTTCCTGGGCTTGTGAAAAATTGTTAATTTATTTGGTTAGCTCTTTTCCATAAGGATACAGATATCTTTTGCTTTAATTTTTCTCATTTCTGAACTCATACTAGAAGGCAAGGTTGTCATTTGCAAAAAAATAGTTTTATGAAATACTTTATAACAATTTATCTTAATAGCCATCTTGTCTCATCTTCATCAAATACACACACAAATGAATGCTCTAAGAACTGGGGTCAAGAAGGGAATGCTTGATGGCTTGCATCTTGGATAAAAGTTGTGGTAAATGAGAATAAAATTAAGAGAAATATCTAATGACATGTATTTTATGCTCTTGACCTATAAGTAATTGTTTATTGTTTTATAAATTAATAGGTAAATGGATTTCGCAGCTATGTAGACCTTTATGTGAAAGACAAATTGGATGAAACTGGGGTAGCTCTCAAAGTTATTCATGAACTTGCAAATGAAAGATGGGATGTTTGTCTCACCTTGAGTGAAAAAGGTTTCCAGCAGATCAGCTTTGTGAATAGTATTGCAACTACAAAAGTAAGTGTCCAAAATCTTGGTAAAACAGCACTTTAAACAACGAAATAAACAAAAACAACAAAACTATCTAGCTTTGTTACGTTAAAATTGACTCATTAAAATGGAAGTTACTTTATCAAATAATTGTATTAAAATTATTTAAATATACATTGAGAAGTCAATATGCTTAGTGTTTAGTTTTGAACATATTTTATGAAATTTAGATTATTTTATTATTTTGTATTCTGACTTGAGAGTATGGTAGAGAATAATAGGAAATGAGCTTTTGCGGAGTCAGGTTGTGGAACTTGTTATTTGCTATTTGCTCTTAAGGAGCTTGAACCCTCTTCTGTAGGCTTAGGATTTCAAAGTCAAGCAAAATTCTTCTTACCTTAGAGCATTGGTAAGAATGCTCTAAGTAATATTGGTAATATTGGCTGTGGGTGTAGCCTAGTAGTAGAATGCTCACTTAGTATGTCGGAGGCTCTGACTTTAATCCACAGCTCTGCAAAGTGAATGAATGAATAAGTTGTTAAAAGGATTATTCACTAAGCATATAAAGCAGTGGATAATGCAAGCACATACTGTAGACTAACTTAAAGCAGTAATTTGTGACTCTAAGTTTAACACTGACACTTTTTTCTTTTCATTCATTTAAAAAAAAATAATATAGCATCACTTTTTTTTTGGTCAACAGAAATTTAATCCAGTAATGATTGTATTCTGTTAGACAGTAATTTAAAACTTTATTTGAAGGTTTTGATTTTTTTTTCTCTCATTTCTCTCAGAAACTAGGGATAGACACTTTTAGGTTGATACTATGGGGTGCCATAATTTTTCCTGGCTTTGTTTTCTGCCACACATGGCATGTGGCTTTGTCTCCTGTCCTCAAACAGTATTGCAACTCTATACCTTAGTTCCAAGTTCTAGGAAAAGGAAAATATTATTAAGCTAAGTCACTATCTTTTGTTCAGGAATATAATAGTTTTTTCGTGAAGAACCACCCAACAGGTAATTGCCAAAGTCTCATTGGTTAGAACTGAGGCACATGGTGCATGCATGCGTGTGCATGTGTGTGTGGGGGGGGTAGTGGATGCAGCACACTCTTGCATGCAACAAAAACCAGCCAAACAACCAGTAAGCAGTGGTGTTCAGAGATATGCCAGGTAAAATCCACTGTAGTGTTGGGAAAGAGGGTGGTATTTCCGGAGATTAGGAAGCTGCATGGACTTCTCTTTCCCTGTACTTTATCCTACATACATCACCCATTTGGCTTTCCCTGAGTTCTGTCTTTGTTGTTGTTGTTAATTTTTTAATATGTTCTGATTACAGTTTTTCTCCTCTAACTCCTCCTAGAGCCTCCCACTCCTCCTTCTACCCTAACCCACATCTCTTTAGTTCTCTCTCTTTAAAAATGATAAAATATGATAAAATAAAACTGAACAAACTGGAATAGGATAAAGCAAATTAAAGAAAAAGAGCCAAGGAAAAAGTACAAGAAACACATTTAGATGCAGAGACACACACATTCACACACAAAGAAATCCCACAAAAACAAAAATTAGAAATCATAATATATATGCAAAAGACCTTTAATGTAAAAATAAAAAAGAAGACCCTTCTAAAATGCCATTGAGTTTGTTTTGTGTTAGCCATCTATTGCTGGGTATGGGGCCTGCCTTAAGAGTGGTTTATGTACATAATGAGACAGTCTTGGGGAAAACTAATTTGTCATTAATAATAAACTGTTAAAGGAAAATGAAATATGTTTTTGACTTCTATGAACCATCCTATCAAATTGTCAAATCTGAGTGGGGACATGGGATTCTTCTGTTTATACAGCTGGATAGGAAGCTCAGGGGAACTTGAAAGTTGAAAGCAATCCTGAGGAAATGCATTATTAGTCAATATGTGGTATCTGTGTGAACTGAGTCATGTCACTTATGTTATTGAATGTTCACTTGGTGCTCAGAGGACTGGCTTTGACTATAAGGAGACTCCATATATCTGGATAGGAAAAAAGTACAAAAGATAGTTCATTGACATGGTAACCTCAAATATCTTTAAATCCTCACTATCATTTTCAGACTCATATTCCTCCAGAAAATAGTCACACTGAGACTACCAAGTTTTTGGATCCTTTAGATTGTATATTCTGTACTTTCCCCTCTGCAGGGTGGACGGCATGTGGATTATGTAGTAGATCAAGTTGTTGGTAAACTGATTGAAGTAGTTAAGAAAAAGAACAAAGCTGGTGTATCAGTGAAGCCGTTTCAAGTAAGTGATGCTTTTATGTTCCACCGAGTTACCACAGCATGCCTATTTTGATGCTGACTATTTTTGTTGTGTTTTTCCAGGTTAAAAACCATATATGGGTTTTTATTAATTGTCTTATTGAAAATCCAACCTTTGATTCTCAAACTAAGGAAAACATGACTCTGCAGCCCAAAAGTTTTGGGTCCAAATGCCAACTGTCAGAAAAGTTTTTTAAAGCAGTAAGTTAAACTTGTATTATTTTTCTTGAGTTATTTAGAATGGAGAAAATAGGCTTAATATGTTTCATTCTGTTAATTTTAAAAGTGTAGACAACAGTGTTTTACTGAATTATTGTTTTGCCAAGCACAAAAGTCGAGAATTACATTGCTGAGTGTGTTAGCTTTGTGCTGGCTGTTGCAAAGATCCAGCTTTCCATTGACAGACATGCAGAGCCTCACAGCCTTCTGTTTGTATCTTTCTACTCTTTTTTCAGATTATTCTATTGATATATAGCATACATATATACAAAATATAGTATTTTCTATATTACTACAAATTGATTTGAATTTGCAAATATTTATTTTGGTTGTTTAAATTTTTTTCTAAAATGAGGGTATAAGTAAATAATAAATCTTTGATTTGCAATTGCATTTTATAGTCACTTTTGGCTCCTTGTAATGTGTTATACAGCACTTAGGATTTCATTCGGCTACCTGGTTGGTAGTACCACCAGTTAAACATTTACTAAATATCTATGAGGTGCCTTTAAAGTTGTTTGGCAGTAGGAATGTAATCATGTAATCAACTAGCCAAAAGTGTCTGTCTGTCCATTTAGCTGTGTGTGTATGTGGTTGCATCCCCCTCCTGCCCCCTTCCTTTGGAAGTTTATAATATGGTAGGATAATAAAGTACAGTTGCTATGGGGAATTTGTTTTTTAAATCCCCATATTAGGTTTTCAAAGGTAGGGTCTAAGAAATAAAAGTGAAGTTGCTCTTAGGTTCTAGCTTTGAAACCTATAGAATACTTATAATGAATTCTGAGCTCACATTACACTATAATCATCTGTCATCATATCATTTGCACTTATGGAGCAATTTGGTTATACATACTGTATTGTTTCATTTAGGTGAGTCAAGTCTAGGTTTGGCACAGGTTTCTTTTTTTTTTTTTTTCACTAAAATGGCTAGAAAATGATATGCCTGAAACCACATGACTAAATACTTTAATAAAAAAAAAGCTTTTAAGACTTAGGATTAAAGATACTTAGCTCTTCTAGGGAAACAGCCTGTCATCTTATATACCAGTTCATTGAAAATTATTAATACTGTGCTGGGTAAAATGTTTGTTAGCAGAATGAGACCTCTGCATGAATTTCTGAGTTATCCTAATGTCATTTACATACCAGTATTTTCTTCCTCAGGGTTTTAGGATTCACATTTTATATTGGAGATGTCAGTGTCTAAATTTGTCAATTAGTAAATTAATGGGACATTTTACTATGATAACTTGTACTAAGAGCCTTATTAGAGCCTTCAGTATTCATGAAGTTTATTATAGCAGGATTTTCTCATGCTTTTCTTTCAGTGCTGTAAATCATTGCATGTACAGTTGCCTGAGTTAGTTTTACTAATTAGCTCAAATACAGTTTTACTGTCATTGAATAAAATTTACTAGCATGTCTTATAATCATAAATGTTGTCTTCAAACTGCTTGGATTCCAGCTGTCATGGACATTTCTATAAATTTTAGGTGAACTTGTGAACTATTTATATACCACTAACCTTTGATTTATTCTTTTAAGGCCTCTAATTGTGGCATTGTAGAAAGCATATTGAACTGGGTGAAATTTAAGGCCCAGACGCAGCTGAATAAGAAGTGTTCATCAGTAAAGTACAGTAAAATCAAAGGCATTCCCAAACTGGATGATGCCAATGATGCTGGTAAGATTCAAATCAAGTTTTAAAGATTTTAAGTTTAACCTTTATTCAGTTAAGGAAACATTTCATTTATGCTCAGAGTTTTCTGCGCAGAGTATAATTGAAATTGCTTCATGTGGGGCTAGAGAGATGGCTCAGTTGAGTAAGAGTGCAGGCAGTATAAGTGTGAAGACCTACGTTTGAATACCCAGCACCCATGTACAAAGCTGAGCACGGTTGTGTGTGCCTTTAGCCCCAGCACTGTGGGACAGAGCTTGGGTACAGATGCAAGTTGATCCTGAGAGTTTGCTGGCCAGTCAGCCTAGCTGAAACTGTGAGTTTTTGTTTCAGTGAAAGATTCTGTCTCAGGTTATTAGTAAGGTGAAGAGAAATAGAGGACAACAGCTCATGTCCTGCTGAGTCCTCTGCATGAGTTCACATGCATCATAAATATATAGAGAAAAAGAAGGGAGCAAGAAGGGAGAGATTGCTTCGTGTACTATTTATTATTATTTTAAGAGGTTGGAAATTCAATACAATATAATGAAGCTTACAATTTAAACTTCCTTAAGCATGATATACGATGATGGTGAATCTTCCATTATCATCGTTGTGATAATTTTTATGGCTGCATTTTTCTCATTAGTTAAATAAGGAACTTAAAATATATATAATATATAACTTACAATATTTTTCAGGTGGCAAACATTCCCTGGAGTGTACCTTGATATTAACAGAGGGCGACTCTGCCAAATCTCTAGCTGTATCTGGATTAGGTGTGATTGGGAGGGACAGATATGGAGTCTTCCCACTCAGGGGTAAAATTCTCAATGTACGAGAAGCGTCTCATAAGCAGGTTTGTGTTCATTCCCACAGGTACTCATGACATTGTGCTAAAATTTCAAATGTAGGTTCAGACTCACTTTTCACATACTTCAGCAGCTTAGCAATACTTTCAATGTTTTTTCTTTTTATGTAGATTATGGAAAATGCAGAAATAAACAATATTATTAAAATAGTTGGTTTGCAATACAAGAAAAGCTATGATGATGCAGAATCTCTGAAAACCTTACGTTATGGAAAGATTATGATTATGACTGATCAGGTTGGTTTCAAAGTTATTACATATTTATAGTTCATATCTTCAGTTTGTCTTATTCATGTATGTATGCATGTATGCGTGTATGTGTCCCGGACCCAGGACAAATGTTTTTACCCCTGAGCTACCTCTCTAATCTTTAGATTGTCTTTTGGTAATTGTCTTGGGAAATAGCATAGGTGAAAGTTATTTTGTGCTTTTAGAGGTCACATTACATGGAAACCTACACATAAAGCTCATTTTATATTATTTAATTTTGTGGGAGGTATTAATATTATTGGTTATTTTCAACTGTTCTTAAAATGCAGCAAGTTTGAAAAGAACAGGGTGCAGTATTGTATCTCAGTGACTAAGCCTATGTGGAAATAGGAATGCAGTGGTTGGATCTGCAAATGAGAAACTGTAATGTAGTTGGTTGATAGTTACTATTGGCACATGTTGGCCTAAGTCAGGATGTGCAAACCCAAGGAGGACTTTAAAGTAGCCGTAATCAAGAAGGAACTAGATTGAAAAGAGAGAACTTTATATGTAACCAACATTATTCTTAAAATGTAAAAGCTTTGTGAGAAATTCACCAGTAAAAGTCACCATATAGTTTTAAGCATAATTTTTGCAGCTTTCATGTCATAAGAAGACCTGTAAATACCAGTACTCAATGAACTTCCTCTTCCATTGCCCTGTGAAGTGGCATTATAACTGGTTGGGTTTGAATTTTTCTACCTTTAAACATTTTGTAATCAGGAACATCATATAACACATGTAATGATAATGTATTTATTATGTAAGGATAAGTATATTCAGTGTATTGTTAACTATACTTGTATTTTAAGTCACAGTAACTATAATATTTCATAAAATACTTATCTACACTTTGAATGGAATTGCCTTGGCTTCACTCATACATTTGTTTAAAAGTAGTTATATTTTATAAAATTATGCGACTTTTTACTTTGCACTTATCTAGGATCAAGATGGTTCTCACATCAAAGGCTTGCTAATCAATTTTATTCATCACAATTGGCCATCACTTTTAAAGCATGGTTTTCTTGAAGAATTCATTACTCCCATTGTAAAGGTACTGCTTGCATTGTTTTAATATTGAACTATTTTTTTTAAGTGTTAGTAGAAGAACTAATTTCTTTCCTTTTTTTTTTTTAAATTAATTTAAGGCAAGCAAAAATAAGCAGGAACTTTCCTTTTATAGTATTCCTGAATTTGATGAGTGGAAAAAACATATAGAAAACCAGAAAGCCTGGAAAATAAAATACTACAAAGGTTTGTATTTTAACATTTAGATTTTATTAAATGACTGCTTATAAAATCTATTTTATGAGAGTAACAAAAATTCCCTGGAAGTTTGTCTTTTAGATTATAAAACCAGCAGTTTGTTGCTGACTGAAAATTTTTTCATAGAAAAAATTTAAACTCCCACAAATAATAATAATAAAGTTACAGAATTTCTTCTTAGCACTTTGTTTCATCACATGCACAAATACACACACAAATATTTTGTAAGATTAGGACTGCTTATGCATTTTGACAATTACTTTTTTCATGCTATTTAGCCCTTCCTAGCACCCCATGTTAACTGGAAATTTCTTCTAGACGTAGTATTTCAACTGTCACTATTTTAATATGTATCTAAACAAATACCCATATTCTTTAACGTATTTAAAAATCCAGCCAATGTTAAAATTTCTCATGATTACATTATGTTATATATTTAATATTCTAATCAAGATCCAAACAGTTAATATTTGATTTATGGACTTCTTAAATCTCTGAATGTAACTTTTTCATATTTTTTGAATGTTTCCCTTTTTATATTTTCCCATTTTAATCCATTAAGGAAGTTGTTTGTTCTTTGTAAATTTACATCTTAAATTTTTTTCCCATTGTGCTCTTTTAGCTTCATTTAATATGTAGCAAGTTTCTTTCTTTGTGTTTTCCATTATCTGATACTTAAATCAGAATCTGATCACATTTGAGTTAGATTTGTTTGACAGAAACAATTACTAATATGTTACGTTGTCTGTTTAAGTCAGGAGGCATGTATTTGGTTTGTTTTAAGCTTGATCAATTAGTAACAGGTTAATGACTTTGCCTGTAAGTTTTTCATTTGATGGTTTTGAACAGTCATTGTTATTTGTGACCCTATTTTATATTAAATTATACAGGATTGGGTACTAGTACAGCAAAAGAAGCAAAGGAATATTTTGCTGATATGGAAAGGCATCGCATTTTGTTTAGATATGCTGGCCCTGAAGATGATGCTGCCATTACCTTGGTAAGTGTATTAATGAAAGAGACATTTCTGTAGTTATTTCCTTCCTATGTTTCCTTCTAGAGCTAGTTTTGTGTGATAAGTTTTTCTTGAAAGTATAGCACCTAAATTCACCTAGTGAATTTTTTCTGTTCTTGACTTTATTGTTTCTTTAATAGAAAGACTCAGTTCAAATATAAATTTGATTAAAAATTAGGAAAACCAAATCTGGGCTCAGGGGTTCCTGCAGAGACTGATGAATCAACCAAAGACCATGCATGGAGAGGACCCTTGCTCAAATGTAACCCATGGACAGCTCAGTCTCCATGTGGGTGTCCTAATAAGGGGAACAGGGGCTGTCTCTGACATGAACTCTGTGGCTGGCTCTTTGATTACCTCCCACTGGCAGGGTGGCCTAACTAGGCAACAAGAAAGAGGACCCAGACAGCCTGATGAGACCTGATAGGCTAGGGTCAGATAGTAGGTGAGGAGGACCTCCCCTATCAGTGGACTAGGTGAGGGACATAGGGGAAATAAGGGAGGGAGGGTGGGACCTGGAGGAGATGAGGGAGGGGACCACAGCCAGGATACAAAGTGAATAAATTGTAATAAATAATAATACTAATAAAGAAAAAAATTTAAAAAAACCCCAAATTAGGAAAAACACTTTAGTTTGCCATAGTTATTTGCCATTTATAAATTCAAGTTTTATAATGAAATTAATATTAATGTATGACATTATCACTTGGACTTCTTCAGGCATTTAGTAAGAAGAAAATTGATGACAGAAAAGAATGGTTAACAAACTTTATGGAGGATCGGAGACAGCGTAGGTTACATGGCCTACCAGAGGTTAGTCATGAAGGTGGATCTGGGGAAAGGAGGTTAGGCTAAGATGTGTGCAGTAAGAGTGATGATATTGCTATGTAACTTTTCTCCTAGCAATTTTTATATGGTACAGCAACAAAGCATTTGACATACAATGATTTCATCAACAAGGAATTGATTCTCTTCTCAAACTCGGACAATGAGAGATCTATACCATCTCTTGTGGATGGTGAGTAATCTATGTAAAAGTCTTTCTAATCTTTGCATGCTCTGTATGGTTTCTTTAAATTTTTATTTATGGTCCATTTAACATTTTTATTTGAAGTCTCACAAAACATAAAGAATTGATTCAAAAGAGCTTAAAAGCTTTTGAGATAGATATATTGTGTGGGAGCTGAAATCTTTACTATTCCATTGAGTTTTTCAGAAAAATTAAGGACAATCTTTAAAGCTTTGTTGTTGTTCTTGCTATTATTTAAGTAATTTCTAAAATTGGAATTTTGACAATTAAGAAAAATGGAAAATTTTGTCTAAATATTTATTGGAGAATAAGTTTTTTAAATGCATTATCATTAACAAAACCTAATTTAAAATAAAACCTAATTTAAATAAATAAAACATAAAGCAAAACAAATAAAACAAAACCTAATTTAAATAATTTATGATTTACAAATAATTTAACTTGAAAAATTTAGAAACTTTTTGTTAGACCTAAATTTCCTATTTGGAACAACCCTACTCCTAATTATATAAATCATAGCAGTTTGTTTATCTTTGTGTTGCATGGCTCTTCATGTAATAGTAGCACCTTTGTCCATCCATCATAACTAGCCTGAGATTGTCTTCCTCTATGAAGTATTTCTTCAATCTACATTGGTCTCAGACATCTAAACTTCTATGCTACTTATGAACCTCTTATTAGCAGTAGTAATTTTATTTCCTTAGTTACATTATGAAATTTCAAAGAAGTAGCCATATTTTATTATCTTATTTTTTTTCTGTGCTCTAGCCTCAAAATGATAGATTCAGCTAGTATATGAGTAAGGTTATTGCTGTGTTCATTGATCTCAAGCAAGTAGGACAAGGCAGCACATAATCTCACATAATCTTAGGACTGAGGTTATTAGAAAGCTTATTTCAGTTACTTTTAGGACACTGGAACAGGTTTAGTAATTTGCTCATTAACATGGCATGAGTATCCACATTACCAAGATTCTAAAGTCTTCGTATGTTCTTAACTACTACAGTACTATGTTTGTTAAGGGTCTTAAGATACACTAATGGAAGTTGGCAAGCTGTTTGCTAATACTGCTGGTATAAGTCAGATGAAATAAAGACTCTTGTGGAAGAACTTCCAGACAATTCTTTAAGTCTAGAAGATCTTTACTTGGTATTCTTCTGGAAATGCAAATTTATTTATTTATTTTTTTCCTAAACATGTAATGTTGCCACTAAACGAGTTGCTGTTATGTTATATTTTATTTATAGCATACAAAAATGACAGAGAAAAACGGTTAACCAACTTTATGGAAGTTCAGACACAGTGTAGGTTTCATGGCCCAACGGAGGTTAGTCATGAAGGTGATCTGGGGAAAGAAAGTGAGACTAAGAGTTGTGCAGTGACAATATTTTTTAAGTGGTTTTAAAGGTATTTTAAAAGGAAAGTTGCTCTTTTTAAAAATAGGCTTCAAACCAGGCCAACGAAAAGTTTTGTTTACCTGTTTCAAGAGGAATGATAAACGTGAAGTAAAAGTTGCACAGCTGGCTGGATCTGTTGCTGAAATGTCTGCTTATCATCATGGAGAAGTAAGCATTAAGAATGGAGTCAACTGACTCAAACTGCTGCTGGGTGGAGGCTCTAGGAGGCCAGCTATACTAGGCTCCTCTCTGCAAGCATAACAGAGTATTGTTAATAGTGTCAGGGGATGGCTCTCTCTCATTGGGTAGATTTTAGGTTGGGCCAGGCATTGGTTGGACATTCCTTCAATCTCTTTTCTAACTTTATCCCTACATATCTTGTAAGCAGGGTAAATTTTGGGTTGAAGTATTTGTGGGTGTGTTGGTGTTTCTTCCCTTCAAACATTGGACGGAGCCCAGGGAGTCTTGTGGAAGAGTCGGGAGTAAGGCTAGAAGGACCTGGAGGGGACAGGAGCTCCACAAGAAGACCAACAGAACCAACTAGGGCCCAAGGGGGCTTGTGGCGACCAAAGCACTAACCAAGGACCATGCCTGGACTGGACCTAGGCCCCCTATACAGACAGAGCCAATGGGCAGCTTGGTCTTCCTGTGGGTTCCTTAGTAAGGGGATCAGGGGCAGTCGTTGACATGGACTCTATTGTCGGTGTTTTGATCACTTCTCTGTGGCAGGGCTGCCTTACCAGGTCACAGAGAAAGAGGATGTGCTCAGTTCTGATGAGACTTGATGTGCTGGGTTGGTGGTATTGGGGTCTTCTCTTTTCTGAGGAGCAAGAGGGAGGGGATAGGGGGGAGAGGGAGGGTGGGACAAGGAAGACATAAATATTTATTCATTTATTTACTTACATGATCATGATGTAAATAAATAAATAAATAGAGTAGAATCAACTGAGAACTGTAATTATTTGCATGCCAAATGATAATTATTTATAATACAATAGTTTTCTTTTTATGAGGTCTTTAAAAATGCAATAGAATTTAGAGTTTAGATATTAATACAAATTGAGGCTTAGTTTCAAGTGACTTAGGCTATTGATCTTATATTCTGTTTGTGTGTGTGTGTTTTAATTCTGTAGCAAGCATTGATGATGACTATTGTGAATTTGGCTCAGAATTTTGTGGGCAGTAACAACATTAACTTGCTTCAGCCCATTGGTCAATTTGGAACTAGGCTTCATGGTGGTAAAGATGCTGCAAGCCCTCGTTATATTTTCACAATGTTAAGGTAAATAATTTTCTAGCTTATTGACATAAAGTTCAATTTGAAGTTTGTTATAGTAAAAGTTTAGTAGAATTATAATGGTGGTAATAAAAAGTTTAGTTATTATACTCACGGTGAGCACTTAATTGTTTGATCATAAGTAACATGAAGTCTTTTGGTCTTAATTTTTTATGCATTCTTGGTAATAAATATACACATTTTCCTGCACTTTATTTCTTTTGACTGAAAATAGGTTAGATATTTTACCCAGAATAATTGGAACTTCTTACAGAGTTATTTAATAGTATTAAAGCACTTAAAGTAAGTATCTAAGTAAATAAAGGCTCGTTTATACTGGCTTATGCTTAAAAAATATGCCTTTTGTACTAATATTAGGTGAATTTTATTATGTGTAGTCAAAATTATTAAAATGTAAGTCCTTACAAAGTTTCATTTCTCAGAGCAATATTCTTCTATTTCCTTTTGTTAGTTCTCTGGCAAGACTGCTTTTTCCAGCTGTCGATGATAACTTGCTTAAGTTCCTTTATGATGATAATCAACGTGTTGAGCCAGAGTGGTATATTCCCATAATCCCTATGGTTTTGATTAATGGTGCTGAAGGCATTGGGACTGGATGGGCTTGTAAACTGCCTAACTATGATGCTAGAGAAATTGTGAACAATGTCAGGCGGATGCTAGAAGGTTTAGACCCTCATCCCATGGTAAGTTTTTATGGCTTATGTTGTTTACTTGAATAGTAATGGATAAAAGACAAGGTTTATTCCTCTTAGAAGAATAGCGGAGTCTTTTCATTTTAGAGCTGCTATAGATAGGATCCTATTAGGATATAGATTTATATTTGCTTACCTGAAAGATATAAATGAATGAGTCTGAAGATAAGTTTTATGGAGAAAAACTGTTTGTTGAAATTTTAAAATACTTTGTACTTCAGGCTTTGGAATCTTTGAACTATATAGAGAATGGTGTTCTTAAGACACTCATATGTATCTTTGTTTTTGTATCAAAACAAAGTATCAAGCTGTGAAAATTTTCCATATCATGACTTATTTGATGTATACTGTAATATTTGACATATTAATGTGTACTGTAGAAGCCAGGACAGGGAATTGAGCTCCTTTCTCTTTCAGTGTCTTATTTTGGACCAGGTGTCTCACTAAACTAGAAGTGGTCAGTTCAGCGAGGCTGGCTAGCCAGTGAGCTCCTGGTATCTGCTTGCTTCTTCCTCTCTTTGCTGGGTTAACTGGTATATGCAGTCATGCCTTGTGTTTTATGTGGATACTAGGGATTTGAACTTAGATCCTGCACGCGTATGCAACAAACAATCTTACTAAATTCTCAAGCTCCAAAAAACTTTCTATGATACTATTTTATTTAAACGGTTTTAGATACATTTGAGAATGATGGGCTAGTGTGTTCTATTAGTATATGCTTCTTTGTGCCTAGTACCACATGGCCTGTAATAAGAAGTGAGTTAAAGAGTTACGTCTTTGTTTTCCAAAGTTAATGTCTTGTCAGGAGAAGATACGAGGGATTGAAATTTACAATGATCAAAGGTACTCGGTATGCACAGAATGTCCCCTGCTATGTGTTGAACTTCTTAGTGACAGTATTGTATACTGTAGAGGAAATAATCTCTTGTGATTTGACAATGAGTAAATTTATATTGGTGTAAAATGGGGAACTGAGAGTGTGTCATGAGCTTGTAGATAGTATTTTTTGTTATTATAATGAAATGCCTGAGGTGGCCTGCTTTTTTGAGGTAGAGGCTTATTTTACTTCATAATTCTAGAGTTTCAGTGCCTAGAAGCCTCATCTAGTGATGGCTTTCATGCTGGCAGAGTCCTCTGGCAGCACAAGGCTTAATATGGTAAGAAACAAGGAGTGTGTGTGTGTGTGTGTGTGTGTGTGTGTGTGTGTGTGTATGTCTGTATGTGTATATGTGTGTGTACAACTATCATGGCCTTTCTGCTTCTTACATAGGTACTAGGATTCAGTCATGGGCTCTACCCTTGCCTAATCCTAACCTTTTACCAAAAGCCTTACTTCTGAAAACCACATTCAGAATTCTTACAATGGTAATTGTATTTTCACATGACATGTTGGGGGAACAGTAAAACTATTTAAATGATAGCAAACAGTATAAACATTCAAAATCTTCAAATAGAGCATGGGAGAAAAGTAGTGGTTTTGCAGGGGAAAAAAACATTAGAAAAAGATTAAGGTTCAGTTGGATCCAGACAAAGTCTACAAGACATTCAGTGTGGAGCAAAAGGAGTTTGAATTTAAAGGATATTAAGCTAACATGGAAGGAATTTGTGGCTATAGACTGAAAAAGAATATCAGAAGACTGAAAAATGTTGAGACGATTAGGTGGTGTTCAGATTATATTAACAGAAGCCATGAGTTTTAGATCAAGGTACTTAGCAAGCAACTAATGAGGATGAGAAGTTTAGTTTCAGCATATTTACGTGCTATAAATGCAGACCATGTGCTGAGAGCTATTTGGAGGTGATACTGGCACTCAAGAGCAAAATCAAACTCAGCTTAATTCTGTTTCCTCTACAGCTTCCAAACTATAAAAACTTTAAAGGCACCATCCAGGAACTTGGTCAGAACCAGTATGCTGTCAGTGGTGAGATATTTGTGGTGGACAGAAACACAGTAGAAATTACAGAACTTCCAGTTAGAACTTGGACACAGGTTAGTATAACTGAATGAGAAGGGCATTGCTTTATTCTTTGTGGCATAAGTAATTCATCTAATTGTTTGTTCTACGTATGTATTGAGTTTGAGTCCATATTTATTTGAATTTTGTGTTTGGAATTTTCAAGTTTTTAAATGTATGTAAAAAAATAGTATGTTTTATATTAAGTGGTTTTCAACCTGTGGGTTGTGACCCCGTTGGGGGATGAACAACCTTTCACAGGGATAGCCTAAGTCTATTGAAAAACACAGATTTTTATTTTTTTACATTATGATCCATAATAACAAAATTATAGTTATGAAGTAGCAACAAAATAATTTTGTGGGGGGGTTCACCTCAGCATTAGGAAGGATGAGAACCATTGTTGGGTGATGCTTCCTTTCATTCATTTAAAAAAAAGAGATTGTATGTTCATGCTTGCTTTAAAACAAAAGGTATAAAATGAGAAATATTGTATGCCTATAATGCTTAGTAAATTCACATCAGTATTAGTTGCTATAAATCTAAATGGGAAGCATACCAATCTACTAGTCTAGCAAATTTCATCTTCCTTATACCTAGATTTGTGGTGCTCTTTGGAGTTTAAGTGGATTGAAACAAGAGACATGGCCTTGTATGTCTTTTTTCACCATCAAGCAGAAACAAAAAAGATAAAATTTTCCTTTTTGCCTCTGTAGGAAGTGAGAATTTTTAAAAGATTATGTCACTAACAAGAAGAACATGATAGTTTATTGTAAAAAGATTTATCGTCTTTTTAAATGTTTTTTAGGTATACAAGGAACAGGTCCTAGAACCTATGCTTAATGGAACAGATAAAACACCAGCACTAATTTCTGATTACAAAGAATATCATACTGATACAACTGTAAAATTTGTGGTGAAAATGACAGAAGAGAAACTTGCACAAGCAGAAGCTGCTGGACTGCATAAAGTTTTTAAACTTCAAACTACTCTTACTTGCAATTCCATGGTAATATATCAGTTAATCTTTCTTAAATGCTCATACATTGGATAATCATAATAAGAGTAACAGCAATCAGCTTGATTGCTAAAGAACCCAGGCATTAATTTCTTTTCTAGAAAGAAAAGATACCAAAGTCCGTTGTTCTTCTACAAGAACAGTATGCACTTTTAACCACTAAACCGTCACTCCAGCCCACTAAGAAACCTTTTAAAAAAATAATCTCTCAAAATTTTTTAGTATTTTAAGCTTTCCTATAGTTTTGATAATTGCATTTATCAAATCCTGTCACTAAGGGAATATTTATAGAAATGTTTTTAATAATTTTGGTTTGTTTCAGTGGGTTTCAGTAGTATACATTCATATTAGAGTTATTTTAAGTACTGTATATATTACAAATTAAAATATCAGTACTACTTTGTTGACTTTATGGAAAAAACTTTGTATTTTATGTAGGTACTCTTTGATCATATGGGATGTCTGAAGAAGTATGAAACTGTGCAAGACATTCTGAAAGAATTCTTTGATTTACGATTAAGTTATTATGGTTTACGGAAGGAATGGCTTGTAGGAATGTTGGGAGCAGAATCTACAAAGCTTAATAATCAAGCCCGTTTCATTTTAGAGAAGATACAAGGGAAAATTACTATAGGTAAGGCATAGCCTTTAAAGATTTGAACATTATAGTTAAAATGGAAAAAGTCTTTATTAATAGAAGACATTTTTATCAGTAGAATATAAGCAAATACAAATTGATCTCTTTTCTTGATCCTAATTTTATTTTTCCCTCACATAGAGAATAGGTCAAAGAAAGATTTGATTCAAATGTTAGTCCAGAGAGGTTATGAATCTGACCCAGTGAAAGCGTGGAAAGAAGCACAAGAAAAGGTAATCACTTGCAGAAAAAGACGCTCAGAGAAGCTCTGAAAGCAACTCCCAAACAAACAAAACCCCCAACCCCAAAGTTTGAAATTAGATTGATAAAGGTGCTAAGCTGGCTGTTTGGAGGCTGAAGGCTTCTGCTAACCCACAGAGCAGACACGGTCCAGGGACTTAACGTGCACTCCACCACAACACACAGGGCCTCCACCCGGGCCTCTAGAAATAACTCCATGGTTGAGAAGGTAGCTCGGTCTCCTTGATTTCTTTTCTTTGAGTCGGCCAGTAAGAGGTTTAATTTGTCATGGTGTTTTCTATGAGGTACATGCATACTATTTGAGAGCCAGACTGGTAGCCCTCAAAAATCATTCTATTGCCCAGTCTGTGATAACAGTGTGGCATCTGGTCACGACTTGCTTGGTCTGGTTGTGGTTTGGGCTGGGAAGATGAGAGATAAAAGGTCTTTGTTGTAGTCACTAACACCCAGCATGTGCTCTGCCTGTGTTTAGACTTTTGGTCCAAAATTGAAACACTATAATTAAATTGTCCATTTCAGACAATTATTAACTCAATAAATGAAGTATTTAAACCTTAAGAGTCCGCTCAAGAATTAGTTTCTTAATACTGTGATGATAAAAAGACATTTTTTAAAAGGCAGTACAACATTGTGATTAAGAATAGAAATGTAAAAAAGTTAAAAAGAGCAATGATTCATATTTTTAGATACTGAAATAAACTTGTATATATTAAGATACTAATATAAACATTGTTTAAAAGAGTTAAAACTGTGATATACTGTGAACTGATATGTTAATTTCCTTGCAGTTTAGAGTTTTCAACCATATTTTTTTGTATTTTTCATCAAACTATATTGAAATACTGCTTTTGTTCACATTAAGCTCTTCTCAATTTTGAAGTCAATATAATATGTTAAAGGGAGTAAAATCAAACAAATTATGTAGCATCAAGGCAATAGGCTTATCTATTTTAATAAAGTAGGACAGGACAAGATGAGCAGTTTTTACAAATATGATGAGTGGAACACATTCTTTTCATCTTGCTGTGATTTATTGTATTACTGAAGTCCAATTTATGCGTTATATCCTTCTTGAACTTCTGTGTCATTATTGGTTTACATTATATCTTTAAAAAACTGCCTAATAGGGCTGGAGAGATGGCCCAGAGGTTAAGAGCACTGGCTGCTCTTCCAGAGGTCATGAGTTCAATTCCCAACAACCACATGGTGGCTCATAACCATCTGTAATGAGATCTGGTGCCCTCTTCTGTCATGCAGGTGTACATGCAGACAGAGCATTGTATATATAATAAAGAAATAAAACTTAAAAAAAAAAATTAACTGCCTAATAAGCCAGTGAATTCAGTGTTCTCTTAGTTTTAAAATATAAGGATGTCTTGGTTTTGGATTGCCCTTCTGGTAGAAGCAGAATTCATGGATAAAAGCTAGTTTTCTTTCAGTACTTGCTTTAATACTTTGAATGTTTTTGCAACATTGTTGCTGAGTGTACACTTGAAGAGCGTAAGGAGTTCAAGTATGAAAAGGAATGGTTCTTACCAGAGCCTCTAGAGTGTTGGGCAGGAGAAAGAGAATTAAAAACCAGCTACTTAAAGATTATTTTGTACACTGCAAATTCTATCATTCAACATGGAAAAGTTCACTTTTTACCGATTTCTAAAAGTGCCCCAGTTACATTTTTGTTAACAGTGAAACACACACACACTTAGACTGTTTACTAGTAATGCTTTTGACCATGAAAACATAGATGAAATGGACTTCCCGAAATATGAGTTCTAGCCAGGATTATATTGTGCTCTAATACCTGGTTGTTGTGGGCTAACAATCCAGATGCTCCATAACTCCATAGTAAACCACTGTTTATTGAGGAATTTTTAAAAAAAAATCTGTAGAACAGTCTTATAAATTATCTAGTACTTTCTAATCATCTATCAACTGTTCATCTATAAACTATTAATTTAGTTTATAGTTTTATTTGTCATGAAGCATCTTGATTTGAACTTTTAATTTTTATCATTTTATTTCCAAAGTACACTCAGACCTAACTTTGTAGGTATTATTATTTTATTTCAACATTTTTAATTGTAAAGCTGTTTTGTTTTTAAACTTTTGCTTGATAGAGTATCTTTGTCATTTTTAATTTTCTGAGTGTCTTAAACAACTTTAATTCAATTTTATTTAATGTCTTTGTCTTTAAGCCTTTGAAGACAATGCCACCTAAATTACTTTTATTGAATTCATTGTAATTTGAAACATAGTATTACCTTAAGAGGCTTTTTTAAGTTGCAATTGTTTTCCTGAGTAGAACTTCAGAGAAATCTTACCACCTTAGCAGAGACTAATCATCAACTTAATCTTTAGTCAACTTATTTTCTGAGTTCTCATTTGAGTAATCTCTATGGCAATAGGGAACTATTATTACAATTCATCCTTAGTAAATAAATGTAGCTTATGATATATATTTTACAACTATTAAAACATTTTATAAGTGATTTATTAGTGTTTTCATGTTCATTCACTGACCAGTATAAAAGTCTGACAATATGCAAAAATTTTTATTCAATAATTTTAAGATATAGTGTCTTTTTAGTTCGAGATTTAGGAAAGCAATTAACTTTTCATTAAATTCCTGAGCAAATAGGGATGCAATATACTATTCCTTCTGAAGATATTATTATTAGAAAATATTAAGCTTTTTTTAAAACATAGAAAATAGGGTTTACAGGCAATCTTGATGGTAATCTTAAATAACTCCTATCACCTGAAGGTATAGCACTAACAATATAGCATTTAAGCCCAGTATTCAATGAAATGAAAATGCTGATATGGTATAATAATGGACTTTAATATAAAATTTATTATTTTTTACAGGCAGCAGAAGAGGAAGACACACAAAACCAACATGATGATAGTTCCTCTGACTCAGGAACTCCTTCAGGCCCCGATTTTAATTATATTTTAAATATGTCTTTATGGTCTCTTACTAAAGAAAAAGTTGAAGAACTCATTAAACAGAGAGATACAAAAGTATGCACTTTTGTGGGTTAAATAATTTGGAACTATTTCAGTATTATCCATATCTTTGATTTTCTTTTTCCAAAACTAAGTATTTTGATTTATCCTTTACACATTTAAAAACTATTAAATGTTAAACTGTACTACTTCTTTCTTTTTCTAATTGTAGGGGCGAGAGGTTAATGATCTCAAAAGGAAATCTCCTTCTGATCTGTGGAAAGAAGATTTAGCAGCATTTGTTGAAGAATTGGATGTATGTTAAATCTCTATTAAATATACATTTCAGGCTGGGGATATAACGCAGTGGTAGTGCATTGGCCTACAATGTGCAAGGCCTAAGTTCAATCCCAGTCCTGCTAAATGAAAAAACAACTGTAAAGATGAATAAAATATATTTGGAAAAATAATGTTTTGAGATAATAATGAAATTTTTAAATATTTTAGAATTTTTCTTGATATTATAATTCAAGTTAAGATTAAGCTAGCTTTACCTCTGAAGCAATAAGGAAAAGCTCTTTCTAGTGTAGATGAATATAAATGTTATGGAGTTCAGTTTCCAGTAAATTAAATTCTAATGCTATTAGTTTAAATCTCTTAGCTGACTTCTGATTGTGCTTTTGATTTAATTTGACATTTTTCTGGAAACAGGTAAGGCCAAAATATGGATATGATTGGATATGGGTATTTTACTTCCTTTAGATTACAAGAAATTTCATTGTTTTTATGTTAGTGGAATTCTAATTTAAAAAGTAAAAGTAGAGAAAATATTTTAAATATAAACCTTTTTAAAATTGCCTGCTAAAATACAAAAATTAATGGCAGCAGAATGAATGTCTGATTTTGATTATGAAAGGTAATCAGCCACTATTATTGCATGATGCTACAATTTTAGTTACTTCCCTATTTCAGATTTTTAATTATATTATTATTTCATTAGTTAATTTTCTGCTCATGACTTCTGTTATAATTAGATTTTGTGGAATAGTGTATTATTTTACTTGCCTGATGGAATTTTTCAAACTTTTGTGTACTATTGTTTCAGGTTCTTTCTTGCTCTTTTAAGTACCATAGTATACATTGACTTAAATCATTAGATTTTTTTAAATAGAGGTATATTTTCTTTCTGCTGGCTTATATGTTAAAAAATTAATATTGCATTGTGTATATGCCCAGTGGTAAAGCACTTGGCTTAGCATGAATGAGACTGTAGCCAACCAAGCTCCATCCTAGTCAAGATGAGCACATTAAAAAGAAAACAATTGTTTCTGATTACTATTATTGCAATTCTGACATAACTTCAAATTTGATCACTGATAAGAAAAGTAAAATATGCTCATTTTGTGCTTACTTTAGTAATATAGATTCTAGATCTGAAAAGTTACCATTCGAAATCTCAGGCCCCCAAAGTGCTGCTTTTTCCTTTTAGTTTGTCACTTTATTATTTGATGATTAGTAGTATTCAAACAAATTAAAGTCTAGATATGGAGACTTACAGAACTGGCCCAGCAATTAAGAGCACTCGCTGCCCTTTAGAGGGTCCCAGTCAGTCTCTTCGACCCATGTTAGACAAAGTTCTTAAACCCCGCAGCAAATGCTGTCTATAGCTGAGCAGTCTCTCCAGCCCTGCTTCATCCTTTTTAGTGCACTATCTCTGACTGTGATTTGCCAGGCCAGCAATGTCCCATACCATAGTCTCACAGGAGTATGAAGAACCACTTAGGTCACTAATTACTGTTACCATATTGTATGAGTAAGAAGCTAAATACATGAATTGGGTTTAAAACTCAGGTCTTCTGACCTAAAAGTTTTGTCTTCTTTTTCTGTTATTTAGTCTCAGATTAGATCAGCTGAAAAGAAAGCTTTGTTTCTTAACATGTGAATAATTTATTTCAGGTTCTTATGCAATTGTGGTTTTTTGTAAAGAGCTGTTTATGTATCCTCTTCCCCTTTAATAATATTTCAGAAAGTGGAAGCACAAGAACGAGAAGATATTTTGGCAGGAATGTCTGGAAAAGCAATTAAAGGTAAAGTTGGCAAACCTAAGGTAAAGAAACTTCAGCTGGAGGAGACGATGCCCTCACCTTACGGGAGAAGAATCGTTCCTGAAATTACTGCAATGAAGGCAGATGCCAGCAGGAAATTGCTGAAGAAGAAGAAGGTATCACATACTCCTGTGTCAGCTCTTTGGGAGACTCTACTTACTTTAGGCTTGTGCTCATGCTTTATGATTTGCAGTGTATTTTAATATATAGGAAGTATTCTTTCTATGAGAGTAATTGAGCTGAGGAAGAACACCCAATTTTGGTCAAGGATCACAGATATTTATGTTTAGAGCCATTTATTTATTTTAGTTTTGTTCCCACCCCCTTATCACCTCTGTTTGGTCTCAAAGTCATGGGCTTAACTGATTTCCTGCCTCAGCCTTCTGAGTTGATTGGGACTACAAGGGCCTGGCCTAAATTCTGTTTTTAGAGTGAGAAACACTCTGCCAAACATCTTTCTAAATTAAAGACAACAAAAACCACACAAAACTATTCTTATTATACATTTAAATTCTATATTATGATGACTGATTAAAGGAGTGTTAAGCAAAAATTAAGATCTGTTTGGCTTTTGAAATAACTTACCATGTTCTATGAGCTCCTTGTTTGTTTCTTGTTGAACACTATTAAGCATATCCTGCATTGTTGGCATTGACAGTTACTATCAAGTTACTATCATATACATACATATATATATATATATATATGTCTGTGTGTGTGTGTATTTATATTTATATATATGAATGAAATTTACCCTTGAGCAGGATAGGCCAGGATTAGTCAGCTATAAAGACTAGAATGAACATTCAGAGCCAAGGAAGCAGGATATATGATAGTCTTCTGAAGGTTAAAGGTCTAGATAGGTTTGCTTTACAGCCCAACAAATTCTGGCTGATGACTGGGGTGTATCCACCTTCCGCTAGACTGTGCCTTCACCTCACTGAGCTTTCACTTTAGCTCAATAGCCTCTGGCCTTTTCTGCTGGTTTCTGTTAGGTTCATTTCTGATCTTTTTTTTTCTTTATGTAATATTAATAAACTCATCCCTGCCTGTCCTGAGATTTGCCCACTTAAAACAACTCTTACGTGTCTGTCTCTGCACGGTTATGTCCAGGCTCCTGTGCACATGTAGTCACCTGAAAGCCCAAAGCCCCTCGAACTTAGCATGACTGAAACTAAGCTCATTATACTTGGGACTTGCTTTGTTTCTCATCTTATTTCTTTCATTACTTTTCTACCCACCTGGCAAACTTAGATGATTCTTTCAGAACTCAGAAAAACTCCTGGGGTGTTTTCTCTGGTCCTTTTAAAGCAGAATTGTTCATATTGCCTTGAGCTGTCAGTCTATTTTGACTTGTGTGGTATTGATCAGGGTACCTACCTACCAATTCTCTTGCCCCTACCAATAACTTTGGGTTAAAATCAGCCTTATAGTGCCTCACAAAATATATTTGTTGCTTATTTTCTTTCAGCAATTTGAAAATGTTTTCCTACTATGTAGGAACCCCAGGTATAGGCACTGATTCTTTGGTTTTTTTTGTGTGTGTTGTTGTTTATTTGTTTGTGTTTTGGAGTACTTAGCTATTGGTCTCATAGTTTTTTTGATAACCAAGAGCCTGGCTTATTCTTTATGATTTTTCTAAATGGCTATCATCTTAATGAGTGTATTAGTTAGGGTCAAAAGCAGTATCGTTTGAAGCAGGTAGATGGAATAAAGTAAAACATATCTCAAGTGGAATATATTAAATAAAAATTTACCTGATATAAAGAAACTGTTGAGTAAAGCTTTATCTGTAAAATAGGCATTTTGTTAATTTGCTTTTTACTTTTACTGATCTGGTTTGGTTTTTGACACATAGGGTGATCCTGATACTACCACAGTGAAAGTAGAATTTGATGAAGAATTTAGTGGAACACCAGTTGAAGGCACAGGAGAAGAGACATTGACCCCATCCGCTCCTGTAAATAAAGGTCCAAAACCCAAAAGGGAGAAAAAGGAGCCTGGTAAGTCATTAGAATGCCTTTGTGCACATTTGTATGTAAGAAAGAAAGGGTATTTCTAGAGTCTACTAATTTTGATTCATTGATTTTTAGTAGTTCAAGTAATACCTCTAGTTTTCATACAAATTTCTATTTTATAAAGAACCTTTTATAGAAAAACTTCACTAGTAGCTTTGAATAAGTATTTGTGTGCATATTACCATTGTCTTGCTTTTAGGTACCAGAGTTAGAAAAACACCCACATCATCTGGTAAGCCTAATACAAAGAAAGTGAAGAAACGGAATCCTTGGTCAGATGATGAGTCTAAATCAGAGAGTGACTTGGAAGAAACAGAACCTGTGGTTATTCCTAGAGACTCTTTGCTGAGGAGAGCAGCTGGTATTGTGATATATTTTATATTTATTTTATTGTATATTATCATTGACCTATAAATTGGGCTCAGTAGTATTATCAATTTCACTAAAGTATTAAATCATCACTCTAAAGAAAGACAAAGTGAATTTTGTTTCTTCTAAAAAAAAGATTTATTTTACATAGATAAATGTTTTACTTACATGTGTGTGTGTGCAATTTGTGTGTCTGTGCCTGCTGAGGGCAGAAGAGGATGCCAGATCCTCTGGATCTGCAATTATGGATTGGTGTGAGCTGCCACATGGGTGCTAGAAACCAAACCTAGGTCTTCAAGAACAAGCATTCTTAACCATTGAGCAATCTCTCCAGCTCCAAATCATGTTTTCTTTCTGAGTTTTATTATTAAAGCTTAGACATAGCTTTGGGATATTTGTTAAAACAAACAAACAAACCCCAAACCAAAAAACCTGAAAATTGTAATATTGGCCGCTGTGATAACTCTGTTGGATGTACTCTGTGTTAATTCTCCATGTATATCATGAGAGGTCTTCTACCTACCTATATCTGGTTTTTGTTTGTTTGTTTGTTTGTTTTGTTTTTGTGCTCAGTTTTTTAAATATAATTTTAAAGTTGTACTAGAGCATCTTGTCTTGCTAGTATATTGCTGTTAGAGCATATGATTTGATCTTCCCTAAACATTCATTAATTGTGAGTACTCAGATAATTCAAATCTGATTAGTTTGTTTTATGAATTCCCTCACATTTTCTTAAGTTTCAATTCATTAAAACGAGTTTTACAATTTTATGGTTCTTAACTCTGTCAAATACATTTTTAATTGCATGCCAAGCTTTAAATTCTTTGATTCTCTCATCAAGTGGGTGAGTTTCTTTTCTTAATGCGTATAGGTATAAATGCTGTGGGTGAATAATTAATGTGGTTGATGAAAATTAATTTGTTAATGCTTTAAAAATTATGCAGAGGTTTTTCCATACATGTAAATTGAAATATGAAATTAAGTGTCCAAATAGTTTAAAAATTCTCCTCTGTAATACATGCTAGAAATTAAAACATACTTGCATTATGCCAGTGTGCTCTTCTCTGTAGTTACGTATCTTACCCATGGGAAATTTTACCTTTTTTTCCCTTTCTTTTCTTTCTTTTTGTGTGTGTGGGTGTGTGTATGACACCATCTTATATAGCTCAGGCTAGCCTCAAACTTGCTATGTAGCTGAGGATTACCTTGACCCTCGTATCCTCCCAGCTCTTCCTGCCAATGCTAGTACTACAGGCACACACCAGCATGCCTAGTGCATGCAGTAATGGGACTTTAATCCAGAGCTTTTTACAAGGCAGCACTTGCCAACTGAGCTGGTTCTTTTGGTTGTTATTTTAAAGGGAAATAAACATTTTCATTTAGACAAGCTAAAAGAAAGCTTATCATTCTAAAAGAATGTGAATTTTGTCATTTCTTATTAAAGAGATGGAAAATCTTATACTAATAGTCCTTTGTACAGGGGACACATGACACAAGGCCATACTAATTACTTTTTCTGTGTGTTTGAATAATATTTAAGTATAATGAGCAACATCCTAAACAATAGTTCCATCAGTTTATGTTCTAACAAACACAGTAATGCTATCTTTGTCTCCTAGAAAATGTGAGGTAGATATCATACTTTGAGGCCAAAGTTACAGGTTTTTATTCTCTAAGTGTTCATCTTTCTCTTAATGGATTTTAAAAATATTTTAAGTGTTAAATATCAGATTTTGAGTTTCACATTCTTTTGTTGCTTTTGAGCTGGTCCCTCTCTATGTCACCCACAGTTGCATCAAACTCATGACACAAGTGATTCTTCCTCAGTCTCCTGACTATCTGGAACTTCAGCAACATATCACTGTGTCCTGTTAACATTCACTTCTGTTTTTTTCTCCTAGCTGAAAGACCTAAGTATACCTTTGATTTCTCAGAAGAGGAGGATGATGATGCTGATGATGATGATGACAATAATGATTTGGAGGAACTCAAAGTTAAAGCATCTCCCATAACAAATGATGGAGAAGATGAATTTGTTCCTTCAGATGGCTTAGATAAAGATGAGTATGCTTTTTCTCCAGGCAAATCGAAAGCTACTCCAGAGTAAGTAATGCGGCAATGATTACCCAGTAAGCTCTTGCGTCAACACCAAAAAGTGATCAATTCAAGCTAAATGTTTCTTTATGAAATAATTAGTTTGTTAATACTTTAGCTCTTCCTTAGCTTTTGCTGTAGGATTGCTAAGCTTTTTCTTGAAGGGCTTGAGAATAAATGTTTCATATGTCCCTGTCATATAGCTTTGTAACAGCTGTTTATTACTGCCCTTTTAGCAAGAAAGTGCTCAAACAACATGTAAATAAATGAGTGTTGTTTGTTTCAGTAAAATGTTTACCAAAAGATCATCATCATGGAGTGATGATTTGTACAGATTTGTACATTTGTACAGTTCTTGGTTTGTGAAATGTTTCTAGATCGTTAGAATTAGGAAACTTGCTTTTCTGGTAGATTTATCTTTGATTACTTTTATTGCTTTTGATGAATGCCAGTATTAACATGGAGAATATGAGATTTGTGAACTAAATAGTTTTTTGTTCTTTTAGATATTATAATTCGATATAACAACCCGTGACTAGTTTCTAAAGTAACTGTCTGCCCACCTGTGGTCTGCAGTCAGGAATGGTATTACAGCCTGCTATAACAAGAAGTCCACCTTTCTCTTGGAGCTTCTCTAATAATGTAGAATTGAGTTAGTGTCACTTTGAATAACTTTAAACCATTGCCCAGTTTCCATTCTTACTTTATATTAAATTAGTATTTTTAAAAATATTATATCTATGTTCATATATTTGCTTACGTAAGACTGTAATTAAAGGGGCAGGGTGGGGTTGTTCCCCCAATTTTTAATAGAGAAGGAAAAAAAGGAGAAAGAACTAAAGTTTTGATGATTATAAACCTTCAGTATGTATTATTAGGATATATTAATTACATCCTCTTTGTGATATTTTCTTTCGAATAGAAAATCTTCACATGACAAAAAAAGTCAGGACTTTGGGAATCTGTTTTCATTTCCTTCATATTCTCAGAAGTCAGAAGATGGTATGTTCTTTTAGTCTTTTCATTAGTTGATTATGGTATTATTGCTGTACTTGTTAGAGAGAAAACTGAAAAAACCATTAGGCCAGTATTTAAGTGCAGAGTTTTTCATGAGTGAAAGACTTTACTTTTTGCCCAATCTGATAAGACTTAATTATTGGCTGGTTAGAATAGGCATTATGGAAGCATACACACACTAGCCCGCTGGGTATAGTGTCCACATATAAGGTTTAATAATGAGAAAAATATAGAATTTGATTTTCATGGTAATGTGGATCTGTTTATGGTTATTAAGGTACTGGTATGAATGCAGATTTGTCTTAATGCAGATTTGTTGGGAGAATAAAATTTTCATAGGAGCAAATGTAATCAGGGAATCTTTTTAGTGCACATATTTTTTTTGTTTTGTTTTGTTCATGCCTATAATCCTAGCACTTGGGAGGCTGAGGCAGGAGGATTGTTAAGTTTGAAGCCAATCTGGGCTGCATTGCAAGACCCTGTCTCCTCCCTCACAAAAAGTAAACTGAAGGTAAGCTTCCCTTTAAAATTAGTCTTCAATGATTTGTTGATTTAAAAATAGGAGTGCTTACTGCTCTCTTAGATTTGGGCATTAATACTGATTTTCTTGAAGGATTAACAGTGTTTGTATAGACAGTGAAATTTTCACAGTGGAGCCTTTTTATCTGAAAACAAATCACTAGTATATACTTCTGAACTTGACAATTATCAAATTAACTTTGATACTATTAATTTTCACTGCCTTGTGCATGTATATTGTTTCATAACAGTTAATGTTTTGAGGTATAACATTGCTATATTTTCTGTTTTCAGCTGTTTGTATATTGTGGATTATATGGTCAAAATAGAAACAAGATCAATTTTTTAGCTAAAGAGAAGTCATCAAAGAATCAGTTTACTCAGATCTTTATAGAGTCTCTTTACTAAAAAAAAGCTTTGAAATTTTTAGATTCAGCTAAATTTGACAGTAATGAGGAAGACACCGCTTCTGTTTTTACACCATCATTTGGTATGAAGCAAACAGATAAAGTTTCAAGTAAAACAGTTGCTGCTAAAAAGGGTATGTACTTGTGTTATTGCATAAGCTTTATAGAGATGATTGATATGAAAGGGAATTTGGTACAATTTTAAACTATTTGCATGAGTACTTCACTATGAAACTTAGAATTAAAATATTACAAGAATCTTCTTTGTCTTCTAATAATGTGAAGGGATTGCTTCACATTATTTAGACCATATTTTAAAAGTATAGTCCCCCCTCTGCTTTCAGGTGTTTGTGTTTATGCCTATATTCTATAAATGAGATAAAACATGCTAGTATTACAGTTTAGCAGGGTGGGTGGTGGTGGTGCACGCTTTTAGTTCCAGCACTCAGGAGGCAGAGGTGGGTGGATCTCCGTGAGTTCCCATAGTAGGTTTAGCCATGGCAATTCAAAAGGAGTAAAAGCCGCAGTCTTGGCTACATCTTCCATGTATAGCTCCTCCTGCTGTTAGCCAATGAGGGGTATTATGTCAAGCATCTCAGCTTGAGACTCAATTGTATTTTTCAGTTAAGTCAACAACACATTTTAGTTTTTAATAGAAAACTTCACAGTTAATTTCAATCTATCTAATACATTTGTTTTCAATACTCATTTTTTACTACACAAGTAAAAAGTGACTATAGTGTTTATATGAAACATAAATACATTAGTACAGCAAAGTGAGTCTTTGTATCTGCTGATCTAGGATTTTCATGTTTCTTTTCACATAAAAATGCCAAGTCTAGATTTCAACTATTGGAGGGAAATGAAGTGCTTTGTATTTGTTCTTTGAGGACCCTATAAAAATGCTTTCCACCACTAAATTATTTTTATAAGCTAGAACTTACTGAGTAGTTGTACATGGGTTATAATTATTGTGTGTTAGAGATACTTAATAAGTATATTATACTGACTGATTAAAGGATGTTTGTTTAATAGGTAAACCACCTTCAGATACGGCCCCTAAGGTCAAGAGAGCCCCTAAACAGAAGAAAGTAGTAGAGACTGTAAACTCAGACTCAGATTCTGAATTTGGCATTCCAAAGAAGACTACAACACCAAAAGGTGAGGGCTGTCTCTGTATAATCCTTAAACACAAGCTATAAGGAAAATATTTTGTTTCTTCAATTTTTTTAAAGTTTGGTGATGGGGTCCCTTTTTACTTGAGTTGGGTTATATGCAAGTAATATTGTGATGCTTTAGAGCAAAGGACATAGAGCAGTTTAGAACAATTACTCATCAGTTAAACATTGACAAGATTAAATAAACATACTAAAAATAAGCTTAAAGGGTGCCACAATAAAAACCCTTGGGTTTTTACCACCTCTGTCTTACTTTTTTGTTTGGTTTATTTGAGTCAGGGTCTTATTATACAGGCCAAAGAAATAGAATAAGAGGAAAACTTAAGAAAAAACAAAAACTATCATAGAACCTGAAGAGGCCAATATATATCTATATATAGACATGTGTGGTTTGAAGCTTTTTAAGTTTATCAATTTTGACACATAACTTAAATACTCTTGTAATACGTTTTGTTCCTAAGAGCTATATTTGCAAAATACTAGTCTTTTATCAGGGCTTAATCATTGAAACGTATTTCCAGGATTTTCTCGCTTTTTTTAAATGTATTTTTTAAAATACTTTTTAATCACTTACACTCCAGAATTAAAATGGTGCTGCCAAAGTATATGTATGTCATTTGTAGCAAGAGGGTAGGATTGCAAACCTCACTATTGGGATGCCAAAGATGTAACTGTAACACTTGGGCATTTATCTTATTTACCTTTGGGAGCAAAAACATCTTTTCATATATTTAAGGTAAAGGCCGAGGGGCAAAGAAAAGGAAAACATCAGGCTCAGAAAACGAAGGTGATTACAACCCTGGAAGGAAAACATCAAAAACAGCCAGCAAGGTAAGCAGGACCACCCCAGACTGTGGCTCCTGATCTGCTCCACAGCGGCCACTGTCATCAGTGGGACCAGTCTAGTTCTTATGTGAAGAGAACACTATAAATCAGCTTAACTTAAGAGTCTTCTATTCCATTTAGTGAACTATTATAGGCATATGCTACTTGAATATTAGAATATCTTATGAACTTGGATTAATTTGATTTTTAAAAATTGAGTTTGACTGTGCCTAATAGTTGTAATTAATTTGACTCTTTAGAAAACCTTTTTTTTTCTTTTGAGTAAATAAATGCCCTCAGCTGTGTTCTCATCACCACTTATTTTTTCTTCCTATTAAAACTTAAAAAGACATATGGAGATGGTTATAACTTCTCAGATTTGTCCTTTCCATCAATTCCCATCTCTCTCTTGTCACTCTGTGACATTTTAAAGTATTTTAGCAATACTTGTGATAGTGTATGCTACGTACTATGCATAGCCTTGTTCTGCTCCTGTGAATTCTGAATATGTTCTTAGAAATAGGGTGACTTGAATACTTTTTGATATGGACATTGTGTGTTCTTGTTTAGTAATAAATAATTTTGGAATAGTGATGTTGCATTGATGAGGCTATTATAACAAGAGCCCAATTACTATATCTAATCTGTTTTTTCTTCCATAATTCATTTTAGTCTTAAATTAGCATGTCAATTCTAATTTTAAAAGAATGATTATTGCTAATATGCCATAAATGTAAGTATAAGGGATAATAATTCTTCACACTAGACTTTCCTTAACGTTGGGATTTTTAAATTTTTTTCTTCCCTTGGGGGTATATAGAAACTGAAGAAAACATCTTTTGATCAGGATTCAGATGTAGACATCTTCCCCTCAGACTTCACTTCTGAACCACCTGCTGTCCCACGGACTGGTCGGGCTAGGAAAGAAGTAAAATATTTTGCAGAGTCTGATGAAGAAGAAGATGTGGATTTTGCAATGTTTAATTAAGTGCCCAAAGAGCACGAACATTTTTCAAAATATCTTGTGTTGTCCTTTGTCTTTGCTGTCTCAGAATTTTGTACATCTGACTTATTTTAATGTGATGATGTAATTGATGGTTTTTTATTATTGTGGTAGGCCTTTTAACATTTTGTTCTTACACATACAGTTTTATGCTCTTTTTTACTCATTGAAATGTCATGTGTTGTCTGATTGGCTTGTAGAATTGTTATAGATTACCGTGCATTAGCACAGATTTTAACTGTCATGATTGCAGACTACAGACCTGCTTTTTGAAATGAAATTTAAACATTAAAAATGGAACTGTGTTCGCAGACTCTTTACTGGAGGTGAAACCATAGTAAAAGCTCGCACACACCTTTAAAATAAATATATTTATTCTTTGCCAGGAGACTCCATGGAAAAAGGTAAACAGTATATGAACATAGAAAGCACTGTTAAACCATCTCAATGTACAAACAGAGCCAGTGAAGGTACATCACAGACTTTTGCTAATATATCAAAAACAAAAAATTCCACTAGTGCTTACATGAGAACTCAAACCTGACACTTGAGTCTGTCAGCCACTCTATCACAGCTGTCAGTCTGTATCATAGTGATTGAACAAGGCCAGTGGAGGCCACTTGCCCATACCTTCAAGCATCAAGACTGGGGGAAATCCCAGGATCAGGCATGAGTCAGGAAGGTCACTGAGCTACTAGAGTCCAGATGGCAGACTCGCCTGCTGATTATCCTGTGATATTTCTCCAATGGCTTGTGAGCAGGTAAACAAACTAACACTGGACAGTGTTTTGCCTTGGAGGCTATCATGACTGTAAAAATGCATCATTTTTTCATTCGGTAATTGTGTCATTAAGGAATAAACCACTTTTAATTTAAAGTGACATTAACAATTGAACAGATGACATTGGATTAACCAAACTGGCAGTTACACTGATACAGAATTCTTTTCTGCAAGTGCAGTGAAGTGCACTCTATCTGGGCAACATGAAAAAAAAAAAGATGCAGGTTGAGAGCATCAAAGAGCAAGGCAAAGCTTCCACTACTTAAACCAGAATGTCTTTAGTGTTATCCTGTACTGTACAAAGGTCCTGGTTCCTTACCGTGAGGCCTTGTTATTCACGAAAGCAAGATGTACAGTGGTCTGCTCCATAACCTTGTGTCGTGGTTACTGAGTATGCAAGACAAGAGAAAGCACCAACATACAGTGTAGAAAGAACAGAGCCGCACTTCTGTATGTACAAAGTCTTCAGAAACTTGACCAGGGCTAAGTCATCTCAGCTGGGTCTTTGCCATGCATCTTCACTGTTCAGAGGAAAGTAGAAGCTTTAAACTAGTTCTGGTGACATGAAATGGCTGATTTTCATAATTTGAAAAGTTTGTATTTCTAGGCAAATTACACAGGAATATATATTGATACATATGAAAACTTCTTGGTCCTTTTTGAGTTTATCATATTTCAGTCCAAAAACTGAGCAGCAGTAAAAATGTTTTCCTTGCATTTTCCATCTGGAACTGAAGGCCCTGGGGAATGTCTCACTGCAGCAGAGGTGACTGACTCACTCCACTGTTCTCCACTGAGCTGGGTGAGACGCTGGGGCTGTGCTCGGCTGTATTCCCAGTTGAACTTGGGGTCAAGGGTTCATGTCCTTCAGAATTCTCCAGCATTTCCTGAATGAGAGGTGGCATTGATCCAGGAATTTCCATTTTCAAGGTAATTACACGTTCTGCACCTTTTTCGAGAGATAATAGAAAACCTGTTAACTAAGGCTCAGCCAAGGAACCAACATTCACCCTCAGGTGTTTGAAAGAGTTGTGAAATACAGGTATCAAGTGACTTATGTCTTTGTTGAAAAGAACCCATTTATTAGCAGTAGAGTGGGAATGTCAGTGTCACATGTGCTGTGAGACCCCGATTAGCTTGGTTCTCATGGACAGGCTGATTCACTACTCCCTTTAAATACAGAATGTGTACTAACAGGGCACCCCTCAGAGGCTGTCTGAGCCTTGTTACATTTTCACTTTAAAGGAAAAGCAGTGGAGATATGTCATGTGCATAATTTGACAGCTGCAGTGCTTCAGTCATATTCAGGAAATTTACAAAGAGAAGTCCCTGATGAAAGACCAGAAAAATATAGGCGAAGGGATGGATGGGCAGTTTCCACAATGGAAAGATCTACTTGAGTCAGTATGTGGTGGTTTTCTGCAATCCTGTCCACCCAGCATGATATCACACATCTCACAACCCCCATATGCAGATGCTTAGATGGAAATATATAAATAATAGGAAAACTACCTTAGAACCTTGTGGCTAGGGTTGCTGGACTCTGCTAACATGAGACTTAGGACATTTCTGTTTGTGGCTGTTAGTCCTCAGGTCACTGGCATAGCTAACTATAGACAGTGATATTAGCTGCTCGCTCTCTTTCTCTCTCTCAATTAAAGACCTCATTCAGTTACATTTACTCAAGCATTGGTGTCTTTTTGCTTCTCTTAATCCCATGCTGGGGATGAATTTAGAATATCTCACAAAAAGAGCCAAAAACTGAGATTTCTTGTCAAACAAGCTCACTGTGAATTTAAGCACCTTCTGCAAAGTAGAGTTTGTGTCTTGGCTTGCCAAGATCCTCAGGTGTAGAGTTTGCTAATGGAAAGGAACATGGCAGGTAATAGCATAGTTGGTACAGGGAGTAATTGCTGAGTCATCTAGACATAGAAAAACCCTCTGCACTCAGCTACAAGATGGCTTGAGGCATTTCTATAATTGCCTGAGTTGCCACATATACTGAGAATCATGAAGTGAGAGTATTTATATCTCTCAGGCAAGAATTCTTTTATTCAGAAATGCAGGAGTTAACTTGTTCACACCAGAGCTGTGGCCACAATGACCCTCATTTTTCTAGGGGTTACAATGCCATGGAGAAACAGGCTAAGTGTATAGAAGCCGGAGGTATCCAGAAAGCTGGGATGAAATGTGTAGAATCAGAAAGTTAAATATGCTCTGAAAAAAAAGGGGTGGTGGGGAAATGGCCCAGAGGGCTAAGAGCTTGCTGTGCAAGTTGGTTAACTTGAGTTGGTGCACCAGAATGTACATAGATTGAAGGAGAAAAGCAACTTCACAAAATTGTCCTTTGATCTCGAAGGGCATGATTGTGAGCCCCAATAATAGTTTCAAAAAAACACCATCTGGAAGAGTGGCTCTTTGAACTAGCCACCCCATTTTAAAACAGTATAGTCTCTTAGTATCACTGGGTACTGATATCTGCTTTCTGCTTCTACTATCACACACTAGAGACAACATCAAAATGTCTCCCCAAGGAAACCTGAGGAGCTAACTATGCACACACATAAGTGCCCAGACAATGCTTAATTCCTTTTGATTTCTATGAATTACACATCCTAACTTAAGCAGTAAAGGGACTCCTCAGATTAGAACATGGGATTTAGGAAGCAGAGGCTAGCAAAGCTCTGCTGTCCTCACCACCCTGAAGATATACCTTTAGCGCTGATGCTGCGGAGATCTGTGATTTTCATTAAGATCTTTGGAAACATGTGGGGCTTGCTGGGCCGTCGTTTTCTAATGTAAATCTTTAGTGCTTCCAGCAGTGGTTCTTGGAGCTTGTCTACTTTTGTTGGTTCCTCAAGGTCCTGGCGGTCTGGATAGCAGGAGGAAATATTAAGTGTTTAGTGTCCAGACAGCTGAAGGACTGCTGGCCATCTCCTTCCTTGTCTCCCACTCCTCCTGTACAGTGGCTCTATTTAGTGACAAAGTCACATACTGCCCTGAGTAAATGCAATTGATTTAAGCAGGGAAACTTGAAAATAGTTGTCCTTTAGTAAGCACATTTGATGGCCACTTCAGTACGAAGGCAAGAATTACCTCTCGTGACCAGATGGTGTCAGTATTGAACTGAACTAAAGAACACTGGGCAGGCTGGCTGAAAGCACAGTAGATAAGTCTGCCCCTTAATTACAACCACTTCTTTCAAACTAATGTTACCTTCTGGTTAGCCAGCCTGGGTCACTATAAAGAAGGGGTCATACTTTATTCCAGCCTACCAGGAACACAATGGCATGGTGGGGGAGTCCAGGTGGTGCTTTGAATTTTTTATTAACAAATAATGTGCAATTCACTTAGGTCATCATTAAAATGTCCTTAAGCATATAGCAGAATGACCCTGCCTTGACGAAAGAACTTGTTTCCCACAAGAGAAACTGGACATTTTGGAATTTCTTTCCGAGCATAAGGAGTTCAAACACTACTACTTAATTTATAACAGGAAGAGGTATAATTGCCCGTAGCATGAGAGTTGTATCCTCATGTCTTTCTCCATGCACAAGAACCTCAGTGGAGCCACGTGCTTTCTGCTCTATGTGGGGTCTCGTGGAGGTTTCTGGGGGAGCCAGTACCTCCACAGATTAAGCAGATGGCACTGAGAAGGCCAGTTTCCGTGTCATCCATTTCCAAAGGCAGGAGCTGGTTGGCAAAGGTGAACACAAGGTCAGTCAGAGGACCGAAGCCAGCATTGTGCATCTGAGTTCGATTTAGGGTAAGGCCATCAGAGAAGGTCATGGTATCTTGCTCTGGAGTATACCTGGTACAAATTCTGAGAATCTGAAAGAAGAGAAAGATGTATGACACTTGCTGGGTTATCTATGCCAGCCTGTCCTGACAGCACCAACCAGATGTATGGTAGAAGAAACAGGAAGTCCTGAGGAGCCTGGGCCTCACATGGGCAGCATGCCCCACTGCTGACTGTTAATGTCTTCTTTTATTAAATTATGGCAGAGTTAAAATTATTCAGGGAATAATATGTAGGACACACATTGAGAAATAACTTTTACTAAAATAAATCAGCATTTGATTGAAATAACTATTTCCCGAGTACTTACCTCTCAGGCCCTAAGCCAGGTGCTAGGGAGAAGAAGATAAACAAGATTCTATTTTCAAAAGTTTAGTCAACCAAAAATAAGAATGGTCCTTACCAGCTGTTATGTTAATCTTCATGTCAACTTTATGGGATTTTAAATTGCTATGGGAATACACACACTTCTGGGCGTGCCTATGTGATGGTACTTAGAAGGGCTTAACTGATTGGCAAGGTACACCCTGAATGTGTGTGGAGCCATCTCATAGGCTAGGGGGTTCCAGACAGAAAAAAAGGGAGGAGGCAGCAAGTCAAATGAGAGCTGGTATTCTCTTGACTCTGGATACAATGTGACCAGTGCCTCAATCCCACAGCCATGACTTTCTTATCATTTGGCTTGTATTCTCAAACCCTGAGTTTAAATGACCTTCCCTTAAGTCGCTCCTTTCAGGTCTTTGGTCATAGCATCAAAGAACAAATGTAAAAAGTCTTTAATAGGTGCTTAGCACACACCAAGTATATATGCCCTACAGTTAACCTTTCAGAGGAAAGGCCTGTTTTTTACAGATGAGGGCTGTAAGGCTCAGGCCACATTGCTCAGTGTCATGGCGAACAATGAATTTGACTCAAATGCAAGGAAAGCCTTAGAAAACACTGTGTTTGTAGACACACAGGCAGCCATCATGCAACACCCAGGGATCAGAAGGAAGTCATGGCTAGAGTCATGGGTGAGGCGCTGTAGCCCACTACGGAGCAATGGCAGATTCTCCCTTCTAGAAGCCTGTCCCTCCCTGTGTTCATAGTTACCACCTAGGCCTCACTGTGCTCCACACCGTCTACTGCAGCCCACCATCATGCTGCAGAACTTCTGCTTTCTCTGCCTTACCCTAAAGGCCCCAGGCCTGGTGAGCTCTCTGCGATCTCCAGTCCCTATGAGCTGTATCTTCTGTACCCTCATGGAGCTGGACTTCCATGAAGCGTTCCCTGCTCCCCTCTGCTATGCAGAGTATCTGCCGAGGGGAGGAGGGAACCCGGAGGTTTTTCCTGACATAATTAAACTGAGGGTGGCTCCCTGAAAGCACACCGTCATGTCATGAGCAGTAGGATGGGTATGGGAGGGAAGTCCTGCCTCTTAGTCACAAGACTGTATGCATAGTGATTCCCAGAGGGACACAGTACCTGCATTTCAAGCCCCTTTACCCTACCCTCAGCCCCATGGTTTTAAAACAGAGCCTGGCCCTTCTCTCTAGAGGCTCTGGAAGCCATGGTTGAGAAATTCCCCATTCTGTCAGCCACAGAAGAGGGCCACAGTGCTGCTATGCACTGAAGCTGCAGCCCCACCACCCAGAGTACTAGTATGTAAGGAGACCACTTTCAGGGTATGGGGTAGTAGATTAGGCCTCATTGGGTTATGAGGATGTAGCCCCAAGAAGAGATTAGTGCCCTTTAAACATGAAGGGATCCTAGAACTCAAGCCAGTGAGGAAGCAGTTGTATGGACTGTGACCTAAGATCCCAATTACATTGGCTGATCATGGGTTTCTAGCCTCCAGATCTGGGAGCAATGGGTTTGCAGCTGCCAGCTCTTTGATTTAATAGCTGGCTTAAGACAAAAGTTGCCCCAGACCACAAGTGGTAGCCTCACCAAGTTATGCCAAGGGCTAGGAGAGACATTCCCCCATAGTCAGCTTAGCCAGGGAATTCTCATGGTCTTGAGCACCTGCAGGGCTATGCTATGGGTAGGTTGCAAGTATCTCATGGAGCTCCAGGGCAGGGTGAGGACTCATGAACAGAAGGAGGGAGGAGCTCTTTGTAAAGACTGGTCTAGAAAAGGTATGCAGATTCCAGGGAGCAAGCCATCACTCAGGCCAGTGAGGAGTCACTCCCATGATGACATGGTGTGGTGGGGGTTGGGGGTTGTCACAATGGAGAGGGATACAAGGAAAGTCCTGTCAAAACCCAGGGACTTCTGAACTTTTGTCAATCCAGTGAAATTCCAACAAATGGAAGGGCTTTCCAGATCTAGCAAATGACTGGGATGTAATCTCAACTTCCTCCTTCCTCCTTGCTCTCCTCCCCTTCTTCCTACTCCCTCCTCCTAGAGTTCAGAAAGGAGCCTACCAAGATGTCCAAGCAAGCGGCCTTGAGCAGGGTGATCTGGTCTGCGATGGTCAGGCCGGTGAAGCCCGGCAGACGCTTGGCGAATTCCACGATCTTAATAATGCACTTGGTGGCCAGCTCACTGAATTTGTCCCAGAGGCCCAAGTCCAGCCGGACTCGGTGGTCAGCACTGGAATTCTGAGAGGGAGGAAGAAGAGAAGAGAATGAATGATAGCATGCCATCAGGAGATAGGAATGGAATGCTTCCTGTGAATGGGCTCACGATCACTTGCTCTGAGCTACCTCTATTTCCTGCTTTCAAACTGCACAAGCTTTTACAGTAGCCATTAGACAGCCAAGGAGCAAGGGAGGGAAAATTTCTCTAAGTGGCTTTCCACTCCTAACAAAGGAATGACAGACCTACTCTTGTATATCTGATGAACTGATGCCTCTAGACATTGCTCCTCATTGGCTGTTACTGCCATGTGGCTGTCCTGAGGGAAAACACACCACCAGGCTTCAGTCTGCTCTTGATCAAAGCTGAGTCGGATGAAGCCTCTGATGTACTCACAGGAGATACAGGAACATGGACCACCAAAGACATCAGAGACCATGCAAAGCCAAGGAGCCACCCAAGACATTGCATAGCAACAGCTATGGAGAAGGAACCAATGTTCCGATGCTAAATAATGACTATTGTCATTAGTGAACGGGAGAATGCCATCAACAAAAGAGGGCAGACACCAGCTGCAGCAGCCAGTAGTATTGTACTAAAGGGAGGAGGGTGGCTGTGCAGGCCATTCCAGGGCATCATAGAAAAGGCAACTCTGATGGAGGATGCGACAGTGGCTTCTGGGGATCCTGGGTGGGGCAGGGTGTCACCGGTGCAGGAGGGACCTTTCCATAGTGTTGAGAATGGTTTACAACACATCAGTCTGTACCTTCTTAGGAGATGAAGCATTATATTGTGTAAATTACAGTCAGATGCATAACTCAGACAAAAAGAGGTAGCTATAAGACTTTTATTGCTGGAGGTATAAGTCTTCTCTGAGTTTCATTTCAAGCACAGGAAGAGGAGAGACTAACAAAAAGTACAAACTCTGAGCAGGCAAAGTGTCCAGGAGGCTTGCTTTATATAATGGTGGCATTGCTATTTGATTGTCACACTTAGAACATACACTGAAAGCCTGGCATATACGTTGGATAACAAGAACATTAGCCACTGTGTCAGGGCGTGCTACGAATCAGAAGGTGGCCTTCAGTGGCCACGGGCGCCATTACAGTGTTACGAAGGTACCATGAAGTGACCACAGGGCTTCATTCTCCTGTTCAGCTTCCATGTTGTAATGAAACGTTTCATAAGAAAAGAAAGGTCAAAAAGTGACACAGAACAGTTTATGATGCCACTACTAAAAGCCTGGGCCTGTCCGGCCTCCCAGAACTAGAGGTCTTAGGTATGGCATCCACGAGTCGAGTGCCAAGATGCATTCCTGCCCAGGTCGTGTCCCTCTAACCACCTCCTTCATCTCTCAGTTTAACTCTCATGATTTCCTCCCTCATTTCTGTCATCTCCCTCATCTCCAGGAGACTAAAAGCCCAAATCACTGTGGTGATGGCAGGGTCTCTGGCCCCTGTTCACACTATCCCCCAACTCTCAGCTTCAGCCTCTCAGGTATCCTTGCTTTACCTGAAGGTTGGCCATGGCCTAGCCTCAGACCTTTGTACTGTCGAATTTCCTCCCTAGATAGCTGTCTTTCATCCCAGCATCATGTACTTCCTCAAGTAACTTTCTTTTATCCCTTCCTTGGCCTTCTGTGAGGACTGCACACCTAGCATTTTCCCCTCTATATCCTGTGCCTGATTATAGGGCTCGCCTCTAAACACGTGGGCAACTTCCTCATTTGCCCATAGTCCTTAGCTCATTTGCTTTGCTTGTCACTGTCTACGCTACAGATGGCACGAGTTAGTAGAGTTCAGTAGAGCTGAGTGACAGTCGCACAAGCCTTTGCTTGTCTGAGATGTCACAGGACGGCTGTCGTTCTATGCAAGAAACCCCAAGAGGCTGTTTCTCCTGGAGGTAGCCTAGACCTCTTCACAAACTGCAAACACCAAGGCAAACTGAAGCACCCAAAGAGAGACTAGATTCCCTAGGCCTGGTGTGTAGCCCTCTTAACAAATGCTCCTAGCTCTGTAAAGACAACTCTACATTGGAATTTAATAGCTTAAGTGCCCTGGTTCAGTCAGATCAGTCCATAGAAGCCTATGAAGCTATCTGTGCTTCTCACATCAGTAGGAAGCCACAGGAAAAGTTTGAAGTTGGGAGTCTATAGAGGCCTCAGAGCGGCAGTGGTACCCTGGCTTCCACAGTGTCCCTGTAGAAACAAGCACACATCCTCTAGATTAATTTTATGTCTTCCTCAAGGATCTTTGTGGAACACAGTACACTCAGGGGTATGCGTGTGCAAGATCAAGGCTTGTGACCATTCAGGCTGTAATTAAATTTAATAGGCAGTTTATCCAGCTCATAGAAAGATGCCACAGAAGAGAGGGACAGAGTCGAGCTTGGTGGGAAATCACTTTACAATGGAGTATCCATCTGGAAAAAATGACATTGCTGGATGCAGTCAGTGTGAAGGAAATCTTCATCAGCTTTGGATGAGCAGCTCCGTCATGCGAGAGTGAGAGTGGGAGGAGGGCCTCCTATTGAAGCAGCGAACAACCCAGTAGCAGCCTGTCAGTCCAGCTCACGGTTATGCAAACTGAAGGCAAAAGGCAGTTAATAAAACATAAAATAACCCCGTGTTTTATTATCCTGGCTGCTGGATTCATAGGCACGAGGCTTGAAATGGCTCCTATATTATCTTCCAGCTGCAGTAGGTGGAGAGCATGGCCTGCTAGGTCTGGTGATGAAAGCAGCTGCTGCAAGCAGTGAGGGGGTGGGGAGGAAGATGCTCAGAAAAAGGTGAGGATGTATGTAGAGGAAGAGGTGACAGGGAATGAGACCTGGGCTGAACCAGGCCTTACTGTGGATAGGATTGCTGCCTGATTGGGGGGTTCCCAGGGCTTTTGTAGAAGAAGTTTCCCAGAATTCTGTGACCTGCAGCCCCTCTTCCCCCAGGGCCTTCTTGGGAAAAGCCCAGCCCTGTTGATCCAGTTAAATGATACTTTCTGCCATGGCACAGCACCTTCTGTTGGATGACACACTATTGCTTCTTCAGCTGGCATCTCTTTCAGAAAAGAAATCCTCAGTGGTGGAAAGATCTTCAGTGTCTAGAAGCCCACTATAAGGTTGACTGGCAGTTCCTGGGCAAGTCAGTGGTTTATTTGAGGGCTTTAAAGCATAGGAGTGAAGCAAACATTTCTTCTCCTCTTCCTCCTCCTCTCTCTCCTTCTCTTCCTCTCTTTCTTTGTGGAGCTGTGGATGTAACCCAGAGCCATGTGCAGACCAGGAAAATACTTCACACCAAGCCGCATCCCTGTCCTGCTTCTCCTAGTCCAGGTCTTACAGTGCAGCCTGGTCTGGCAATCATCTTGCTCTGAATCTCAAGGGCTGGGGTTTTGGGTATAGGCTACAGAATTTCTTTGGAAGAACTGAGTTTAAGTTCTGTAGGAATGTTGCAAGCCTTTCTGGAGAAGCCTCCCTTCTTAGGCCTGGAGTCACTAGCCTATCCCAAGACTGTCTTCTAAGTCCCCATGGGTGAAGTGGCTCTGACTTGTGTATTCCACGTCTCCATCATGAACACACGTACATATGTGCTCTTAATGTAGCCACTCCTTGTCTAGGCTGCCTCAGATCTGGAGACATTTTATTTGTCCTATTTTCTATGACCTCCCACAAACTGCATACAATTATGATCCTGATTGGCTGAAAGGGAGGGTAAGACCCAGAAAGGGGCAGTGACCTGTATAGGACCCCTGAGTGATCGGAGGTCACAGCAGTCACCCATCTAGATAGGCTGTGGCAGCCATGTTTTTCTTGGTATTCCATCTCTTTTATTGCCTGTCGAGAACTTACTGTCCCGTAAACTTTGCATTGCTTTAGTGACTTCCTTCCTGGTTGGATACTCTCATGAGATAGCTACAAAGTTCCAGAACCACCATGCTGAGGAAGTCATAAGTGAGACAAGCATCTTTCTGGTCAATAAACATGACCCTAAATCCTATATGATATCATGTCCTTTGGCATGTAACAGCTAGACATGTATGCCAGTGGGAGAACACAGGCAAGTAGCGAGAGCTAAAGGAAACAGTGCTCATGGACGCTGCAGGAGGAAGCAATGATTTCTAAACCAAGGAAATGTAAAGAGAGCTACCAAAGGTGGAGGCAGTGGGAGGCTTGGATGGGGTGCCCTGGGACTATCAGAGAGCATGGCCCTGCTCACAGCTTCAGTGTGGACTTCCACTCTTCTGGCATGGGAAGCAAAGGCAATGCCACTGGAAGCAACCCATTTAGTAAAACTTTTCTCAGGTAGCTCTATGAGACCAACATGGTGAGAACAGAGTACACCTGGCTGGAAAACTGCAGTCAGAATAGGACATGACAGGCAGGAGTGTACACAACAGGGGTCTGAAACTTAGGAAGTTACAGGCTGGTTCAAGGTGATACAGCTTTGAGGTGACAGAAGGTGTCAGAACTCTGGACATGACTCCCCAAGTGTCAGCACCCCTGGGAGTCAGCCTTCCTGTGCTCTAGGTTTTCCTTCCCTGGCCATCACACATGTGGTTTCTCTCAAAAGCAAGCCAGGCCTGCAGGCACCTAGAGCTGGTTACACATCCCTACTGTTGTAGCGCCTGTTGGTACGTTCATGATTCTGTCTGTAGCCATTGTTCTGAGTGTTAGAGCCCCTTGAATCCTTATGGCTCACATGTGCCAGGGCAGCTTATGCCCCACATGCACCATTAGTGTGGTGAACAGCAGCATGTGGCAAAGTGGCCTGTGTGGCTGGGACACTAGGGTCATAGTTGCCAGCTTACTTTTCTATAAGCCAGGCACGTGGCTCTAAATGATGTCAAGCTATCCACCAGGTCCAGGGGACAACCCTTCACTATACATACTTTTTCTGCCAGAAACTGCGTAAGACTCTGAGACCTTTTTCTCACAGTAATTTAAGTGCCACCTAAGCAGCATCAGATATAGCTGAGAGCCTGATGGTGGGCTTCCTGCTCAGGTCTGGGGTAGAGGGAGGCGGGTCTATATTTGTGTCGTTCTCGTATCCATTCCCGGGACCTGCTAACATGTCACTAGTTGATTGTAATTTGGAAAATAAAAGGTACAGTGAAAGATCTGCAGAAGTGGCTGTCTGCTGTCTGATTCTTCTCTGCCCACTTATGCCACAGGCACCTGGCATGCGTGCCACCCCGGGAGAGGGGCAGGAAGTCTCTAGCCTTTGAAGCCACTACCTCCCTCTAAAAGGCTTTTAATAAATGCTGAGTTGGGTACCGGGAGCTTGCAGCGGATGTGCTGTGGCTGCTGTTGTTCATGTGTATTCCCACCTACTTCCAGAAAGGATCTGAAGTCCCTAACACTGAGAACAAAGCCAGATCTGTGCAGAGATAGAAAGAATAAAGGAACAGTGTGCAGGAGGCAGCTCGGTGTGCTGGGGAACAGGGGTACACTCTCCTGAAGACTGTCCCTCTGCCCAGCAGGGACAAGTCCCTGATGAACTTGGTCTTTCTCTTTCTCACTCCATTGGAAAGGTCCTCCACAGAGGGCTTGGGGTGATGGTCACCACGAGCCAGATGATCTCGATTATGGTTTAAATTTGAAATGTTCTCCATAGGTTCATGCCTCAGCGCTTGGTTCCAGGCTGTTTCTGGGCCGTATGGAACTGTTCAGACATGAGGCCTAGCCAGAGCAGGACCAGGGTCACTCACTAGTGGTTAAACTTTTCAGGTCATATCCTACCATGTCTCCTACCATAACATCTGTTTCCTGGTCACGTCAACCACTCGCTCTACCTCTCCTGCCCTGAGGAGAAGGTCCCCCGCACTTCTCTACTGTGGAAAGTCCTCTGAAACTATGAGCCAACATAAGTGTTTCCTCCCTCAAGTTACTTCTGACAGGCATTTTGTCCCAGAAACACAGAACTAACATGACAGATTGGCCCCAAAGTGGGGTACAAGGGAATGGGTCCAGGAAGCATTATGGACAGTGGACACCCCCCCAGTTTTACTTTCAAACTAAGGTTTGGTTGAGGTAGCTTATCCGGAAGGAGATCCCAAGATTCCAGGAAAGGGAACTGGAGTGAGTCAGAAATGTTCACCCCTGAGATAGCTGGGGCTAGACCTTGCTGAAGAATGTTGGCAGAAAAAGACTTGCCTCATCCTGCTGAGGTGGTAAGAAGGCTGGGGTGGTTCTCCACTGAGGCTGTTCACTGAGGTGGGGGCTTCCGCTACATAACTGTGCCTTATGTAGGAGTAATCTCACTGAAGCAAAGGCCAAAGGAGGCAAAACCACTACCCACTGCAAGAGGCCATTTCATCTAGTTATCTTGTGAGTCTGGGTATGGAGGCATGGCCAGGCCATATTTAGACATTGCCATGTGGAGAAGAGGGAGGGTCCTTGGTCAATATGGTCCTTGGTGTGGTTATACTCAGCTGCCCTTCCTGCTCTGCCCCTCTCAATCCTTCTCAGGGGCTCTGCCTCCAAAAGGGTGCTCATACCTTTTCTGCCATTAGGAGTTTGGTTTGCTCCTGAGCAGCAAGGACTGCCTCTGTCTACCTAGCCCACAGCACATGGTGCAGTTTAAGTCCTGTGTCTACTACTAGACCACTAAACAAAGGAAAAGGTATTTGATCCTTTCATAGCTTGGCTTACCCATGTGTATATGGGCCAACAGTCCCCACTCAGAGGGTCCTCAGAAGAAGAAAGGGACGAGGGTTCTGATCATGGCTCCTGCAAATGGTGACTGCTTGCTGAACACCAGCTGCAAAGTCGATAACCATGAAACAAAGACTTCTGAGTGTTCTCTGTCACTGTGTGGAAAGCCAGGCAGCCCATCTATCTTTGCGGGCCCTGGAGGCTTTCCCCTTTCTTGATTCTCACTCTTTTTTGGTACAGTCTGCCATCCAGGAGGATGCTACTTCACAGCTTTGCCCTTGGCCTCAGCCAGAGCCAGTGTGTCCACCCTTTAGTTTAAGGCTCACTTTAATGCTTAGCCCAACACAATAATACAGTGCTTGTAACATAGTTGCTGATAACTATTTTTAAAAGAAACATTCTGTTCACTCACATACTGTGACTTCAAAGCCAGTCAGATCCCATGGACAGGATGGATATGTGCTGGATAGTGCTTCTGTCATAGCACAGCCACATGACAGGTCCAATACCAGAAGTATTCTAGGAAACATCTGATTTCATCCTCTGAGCCATGACCGTACCCCGTGGACAGGTGAAACAAGTCATCTGCCAATACCACCTAGCTGAGCAGAGCTGAGCGAAGCGTGACTCTTGCTTGGCCTGTGCTCTGATATACCTGGTCTTTCTGTCCTTCTTATGTGAATATGATGATTTCTTGGTGGCATACAACCTTATCTACTCTGGGCTAGGGCAGTAATCCCCTATACAGTGGTAGGCCCAGCAGGTAGGCCAGCATTTCTGCTTCTCTTGGCGAGGGCAGAAAAGGCCCTCAAAGGTCATTCTGGGCCATGGCTTTTCAATATTGTCTAAAGAGCGCCAATTCAGCATCCCAGAACCTTGTGTAAACCTTCTGGCCAGAGTCTGTGGTTTCTTAGGATTGCCAAGTGCCTTTTTTATTGTGAGCTTCTGAAGTGCCGCTCTTCATCATTCTCAACTTTCCCACATGCAAAGCTCTCTGTTTGGCCAGGAAATCCATTGCCTTCTACCGCTGCAGCCTCAGCTCCGATAGGGGCCTTGGGCTCCCTGGGCATCCACCTGGCATTCCCAGCACCAAGTTGTCCAGATCCCCTTGGCCTGATCTAGCCAGCTCTGCCATTTACTGGTAGGCATTAAAATCCAAGCACAGGACTCCGTGTACTCCTAAAGTGTAGCTTCAAAACCCCTCTCTTCACTGTTTCTATTCCTTCCTAGCATCATCATTGACTCCTTTTATCCTGAGGATTTTCATGCTATTATTTTCCCAGCATGCCTATTACCAAACTACACATGGGAAACCCTTACAAATGCTTAAAAATTTAAGCACATTACTAGATAGCACTGTAAGCAACATAATGAGTCATTGAAAGAGGTCAGAATGGCAGTCTAGTTGTGCCCATTCATTCATTCATTCATTCATTCATTCATTCATTCATTCCTCAAGTATTTACTGAATGTCCAGGTTGTATGAGTGTCCATTACTGAACACAGCACATACTAACCTGCCTTGAAAAATTCAAGGACCCAAGAAACCACCTGGAGCATCCTCCAACCACAGCTTCCCATAAACTCTTAGGTCTCTCTCTGCCCCTTTCTTGATGTATAACTATAGTAAAAGCTGCTTCTCACTGAACAGTGGAAGACGTAGGACCACCTATTGATGGGGCCCAGATCACCCCTGTCCTATACCCTTCCAGGCTTTCTTGAGATTATCCACATCTCTCCTAGAAGCCAGACCATGACCCAGAGGATGGATGGCCCCATAATCATGCCTGGGATCTATAGCTGGATTGATGTTTAAAAGATGGACCCCAGGTTCTCTCCAGGTCAGATGTCTGCCATAACCTATGTAATAAATTTCTGGCTTAGGCAGACCAAAATCCCCAAGAGACACAAACATAAATACTTTGCACTGCCATTGCCCAGCAAGCAGCTCACCATACAATAGGTGCTCATGGATGAAAACCTGCCTTAGTCCCTGCCCCAATGCTATATGTGGAGGAAAGGGGCACCAGATGTCCTGCCTGCTGACAGGCAGGTCGAGGGTTGGACTAGGTGAGCATCTTTGCCAGGCACAGAAAACTGTATGGGAACAATGCGGGAACACAAGGACCGGTGTCCACAGCCCTGGCATCCTGGGGAGTGGCTCTTACCGTGGTGTATTTTCCCAGCTGGCAGAGTGAGGGAAAGGTTTCCTGGTGGGCTTTCCGGATCTTCTCTGTGAGGTCGTCTAGCTCCGCTGTCATCTCGTAGCTCTCTGCACATTCCTGTTTTGAAGGCTCCTTCTTCTTTTTATTCCTGTCATTCCTGACAGCTGGAAAAGAGAGGTGAGCAGTCATGGAGTGGGCCAGGCTGTCCACCTGAGCAAGACATCCCCTCTCCCAGCCCTGACACTTGGAATACAAGCAGCAAGAAATGAGGAAGCAGTTCTCAGCCAGGAGAGGGACTTGACGGCCTCTGGCAGAACCCTGCCTGCCTGTCTTGGGATGCAGTGTGCACACTTCAGTCTGTGAAAGCTTGACCTGTAAGGAGTGCTCATGCCGGCTGGGTGGGAAGGTTCCTAAGGGACCTCCTGAGTGACTGTCCTGCAAGGACCTTCCCCTGGCTAGTTAGTGTTGCTGCTTTGTTGCTGTTGTTGTTTTGCTTGTTTTTCATCAACTTGCCACAATCTTGACTTATCTGGGAAGAGAAAACTCAATTGAGAAACTGCTTCCATCAGATTGAAGGCAAACTTGTAGGGTGTATCTTGGTCAATGACTGATGGATGTGGTGGGTCCCAGTTCACCCTGGCAGGGAGTCCTGTATGTTTTAAGAAAACAGGCTGAGCAAGCCCCAAGGAGGAACAAGCCAGTAAGCAGCATTCATCCATGGCCTCTGCTTCAGTTCCTGCCATGACTTCATTGATGGACTATTACCTGAAGGATGGAATAACCCACCCCACAAGTTGCTTTTGGTTATGGTATTTATCATAGCAAAGAAACCTTGACTAAGACAGCTTGTTATTCCTGGGAGCCAGGTCCCACAAGGTTGCTTCGTAAAAAGTGTAGTCTATCTGAAAAGTCTCAGTTACTTACTTCTTTTTTTTCTTTTCAGAATCAACTGACTGCTACCTGAAAAGGGTGATAAGGCTGTGGTTTATGTCCCTTTATGTGTTATTACTTTCTGTGTTAACCATACAATATATTATTATTTATAATGTTTCTTAAACAGTACAACACCCTTAGCTGAGACAGCTGTTTACTCATACACTCCTTCATTCATAGACACCTAGTTCTAGGTCGCCTGTGGCTGGCTGGACCTCTGCAGATATGTGCTACCTGGCTCTTCACATCCCAACCCAACAGGACACTGGCACACAGTAGTGTTCAGGACTCAGAGTTAAGAGACAGACTCCTCTAAAGGCCATATCTCTCCATGGCTGAGTACAGTCCTGAGTTCTTGGCTAGGAGCTCTTGGAAGGAATCTAAAACCCAGGGAGGTAGATAAATGATACTAGATCACATGGCCCTTCCAGGCAGTCCATGTTCACTGGGGTGTCAGGGCTCAGGCTGCTTAGATGTGTGTGATGCCAGCATGACCTGGGCATGTGTGATGCAAGATGACCCAGGGCGTAATCTGATCTGCTTAAGAGGATTTGGCCTGGCTGCCTTCCTAAGGACACAGAGGCCACCGGGACACACAGTGCCATACTAGGAGGGTCCTCAGGCCCTGCATGGGTAGGAGGTGAGGGCAGAGGCAGGGGGAGTAGGTAGGAGGTGAAGAAGGAAGTGAGGGTAGCCAGTGGCACAGTGGAAAAGTCAGCATCTGTGTAAGCAGCGCACTGGGCTAGAAGGGAAGAAGAGCACTTTGTGGATGTCTTGATTCCTAATCCTGGAGGTTTGACCACAAAACTCACCTAATCCCCTTTCAAGGAGGCAGAGCTGCCAGGTTCTCTCTTTACTGTATCCACTTACTACCAAGCAGGTTGACACATTGGAGAACACAGGCTGGCATTGTCCTTCTCAGCCCTGGAACAGAGCTGTTCTAGACAATGGAGGCATAGAGGCTCAAGTGAGGGGCCTCATGGTCCCCCTTGTAGCTCTGTGACCAGACACACCTTCCTTGGAGATGTGTGCACTGTGGGAGAAAGACCTCAGCTTGTATTGTGTGTGTGTAGATGTGACCCAGCAGAAGCAGCACACAACACGCTGGGCAGAACAGAGTGACAGAATGGTGGTCCCTAGGCACATCCAAGGAATGGTGTTCTGCCAGGTATTAGATATTGTACCTCGAAGGCTTGTGTGCAGGTGTCTCAGGCTCTTGTACCAGACATTAGACCCCTTCTTTGACACACCTCTGCTTTAGCCAATACAAAGGTCAAACTTAAGCAATGACGGTCTTTTCCAAACAATTCTGACACTCCTCACAGTTACCACATGGCCCAGCAGCTCTTGTCCTGCTACATGCCTCAGAGAACTAACTTAACAGCAACACGCATGAAAAACGCAAGCATGGATCTCACCATTCCCATCATGGCTCCTAACAGCTTTGAGGTGGAACAGCCTATGTGTCTATCTGTGGATGGTACATAAGCCAAATTGCTTGTCAAATAATGGAATATTACTTGCTAGCCAATGAAAGGAAACACTGAAGTAGGCTACACTGCAGATGAACTCTGAAAACTCTACAAAGGGAAGAAGACAGTTGCCAAAGACTTCGTAACATACCTTCCCATGCAATCGTCATGGCCAGACAGCAGTGGCTGGGAGGGTTGGGGCTGCAGGAAAAATGCTGTGATGGTCGCACAGCTTCTTCTTGAGGAAGAGAGGGTGCCTGCTCTCCATGTGGCACAGGGCCAATACTTCCATGAACGGAGGACAGCTATGGGTGACCTTCACATGACGAATGCTACACCACATGGCATTTTGAGAAGTTTCTCAGAACACACACTTCTGAGGCCACAAGTCATTCAATACCTCTGACAAGAGCCAGAGGCCAGATTTTACCTTTGACCCTCAAACACACAGTAGATCGGTTCCAGTGAGGGCCAGCCAATGTCTTAAGCTCAGGAAACCCCACAAAAACTGGGCCAACAGTTCATCATCATTTCCCTTCAAGGGCTCAAGAACCTCCTTTCTGGAAGCAGGAGAAGGAGATTTTGGTGGAATATACAGAAAAACAGAGAAAGGGAGAGACTGCAAAAGGAACACGCAGGCCCAGGGCCTTCTCTGTAGTAGTTGTTCCCAGAAAGCTCTGTGCTGTGCTCCCAAGGACTTTACCTGTGAATGGAGCTGTTCTAGACACTAGAGAAGTGAAACTTCCCAGGAGAAGATGCCCCGTTATCATGTGGACTGCAACCTGAAGCTTGGCCTGCTTATCCCATGATGGTACCCTCACTCCTCACAGCAACAGAAAGATGGGAGGATCAGGATCCAGTGGAGGCCCTGCATCTTACAGGTAGCCTGGTGGTTCTGAGCTTCACGCAGACTGTGGCTCTTCAGTGCTGCATAATCCTTGTCACACAAAATGGCAATGAAGTTCTGGGAAGGGTATCACCAAGAACTCTGCATACACCACTCTGTGAGGGTCCTCTCTGCAGCTGCAGGTGGTAATGCAGGGTACAAGGAAGATGCATTGAGAAGCAGTGAAATCCCTTTCTCTGAGGGTATGAGGTATGGAACTGTGCTTTGTGGCAGCCTCGAACTTCTCCCTCCCCCAAAGGACCTGGCTGTTGCATGCAGAGACCCATCCACAATGGCCCTGGGGTTTGACAAGAGGCTTTCCAGCCCTGGAGAAGATACTGGGCATACATGATCAGCTTGCACCAGAGCCTGCTTCATGCCCCATTGCTCCAGAGAATATAGGAAAGGCAAGGCTTGCTTTTACTGCTTCCATATTCTCAATGCTTGATGGAGCCCAGTTCACACTGGGCTTTCAGTTACTGTCTTGTGAATGGCAGAGAGGACAGGTGACTAAATATGGGATTCCATCCCTTTGGGGGCATGTATGTGGCCAAGCAGAGCTCAGCTGAGCTGTTGCTTCCCAAAATTAACAACCTTGCTGTCACCTCATGGTCTGCAGAGAATTCACAGACTGCTCCTGCTCCTTCAGCAGTGGCTAGGAGGGTGATGTAAGGGTGGGAGGTATGATTTATGCATCTGTGATAGGACCTGGCCCCATGTTTGCAAAGCACTTCTTGGAGTAAAGGTGCTTCATAAATATCAGGCATTCTACTCGTGAGGGGCAAAGTGCTACAAATCAGATTTGGTGGCATGAAAGTAACATATTTATGATCCACTATCATATTGCAAATGAAATGAATGTAATAAAAGTGTCACTTATACAAATACCTCTGATGTACAGATCCCGACCTATGAATATGAAAACAGACACCCAAGCACTTTTATTTGAATGTCTAATCATGGAAATAAATGAAGCCATGTTCATTTTAATGTGTGCACTTGTGCATGTATCTGGAATATTGATTTTCATGCACACGATAAAAATTTAATGCAGGAAACACGAGAAAGCTGTGAGCTTCACATGGACCCAGGGAGAGCACACAGTCTTTTCCTGGAAATTCCTTGTCATCAACTAGAAAATGAACAAAAATAAGTTTTTGTTCATAAAGGATTTTTTTAATATTTAGTTTAGCAAAGGGAGCATAATGGTCTATTTATTCTTGCCTGAAAATTAAAGTCTGAAATTCACACATTCCAACTCCTCAGCTCCTTGCTAACTGCAGGAATAATGGGTCACAGTTGGTGACTGAAACTATCCTGTAACTGCTGTACTGAGATGCTCAAGAGAGGAACACGAAAGAATGGTTTAATGTGAGTTTAAAGACTGTTTTCTGGACTAATTATGTAAATAAACCGCCATGGGCAGGTGGATATATCACGAAATTTTGAGAGACTGACTACTTTTCCCATAACTTAAGGATTGCTCATGTGATACTCAAACACGTAACACAGACGAGCCCAGGGTGAAGGTGGGCTGAGCTGGGGTGCAAGAATGCTTCCTCCACTGTACAGGGTCCTCGGAGGTGGAGGCTGGCTTTCCCTAATAAACCACATACATTGGCTGCAGTTTAGACACACAGATAAAGATGAGGGTGGGCGCTTGGCTTTTTTTCCATCCACATGCAGGTACTTTTGAACCAGCTTGAAGCCAGAGCACCCTGAGTGTTAGTGGAATGGATAATCCTTTTATTCCTTCGGCCCTTGATTTCAGCTACTCCAGGCACCTCTCAGCGTGCCACATGGCTGCACTTGTGGAAGGACTTGCACAGGCGACTCCACACCCTGATAACTGCCAAATATGAGGTAGCAGTGGGTGTCCACTGTGCCAGAGAGCAGGCAGGTGGAATGGTCAGAATTCTATAGATAATTAGACAGCCAAATCCAGAGGAAACAATCTGTATCTTTAACCAGGACCTTATGGCCTGGACCAGCTTCCCAAAGCCAGAGTCCTGCATACCAGAATGTCCAGAGGCCAATGCTTCTCCAACTATTTAAAATAACGAAACCACCAAGACAATTCTAACATGCCCTTCCCCTTGTGACTTTTGGGCACAGAGACCCTATTTTTGCACATGGACTTTGTGCCAATCCCCTCCTTTCCTCCATCTCAGCAGGTATAGTCAGCCCTCCGGGAGCTGTGTGTGTTTTCCTGCTGGCCATGCTTACAAGGCAATGGTTTAGGGTACTGGGGCTCTTTCAGGGACATGTGAACTTCAAGAATCATTTTCAGTTTAAATCTACAAAAGAAGGTAGAGAAGCTGGGCTTGGTGTCACATGCTTGTCTCCCCAGTCACCGCGGAAGCAGGAGGGTCGAAAGCTTAAGGCTAACCTGGACAATGTAGTGAGACCCCGTCTCAGAGCAAGGGTCAAAATTAAAAAGAGGCATGGTGCTACAGTGGCGAGGGAAAGGGCTTCCTTTTGTATGGGAGGCACTAGGCTTAATCCTCAGAACAGTAAAGCAAACAGACACAGTCGGCCAACCAGCTTTCCTGCCCACCCCTGCCTGGCTCGGCAGGCAGGGAACATTCTGCTGCGCTGTGCGATGGAGCAATGCGGGCAGCTTCCACAATCTTTCTGGCAGCAAGGGCCAGTGATGGTTTGCACCTCCGGCCTTGTGATTGTAACAGTTGTCCCTTTTGATGGGGGTTGAGCCAGGGCCTTAACAGAAGACAATGGAAATGGAAGACACTGATGTGGTCTACCCACCTGACTCTGAACAAATGTTCACTCAATACTCATCTTATTTTTATATTGTTTATTTCTTTATTGTTTACTTATTTTTGAGACAGTGTCTCTCTGTGTAACACTGGCTAACCTGGAACTTGCTATATAGATCAGGCTGGTCTCCAGCTCACAGAGACCCAGGAAGAGGACACAGTGTTTTCCTGAAAATTCCTTGTCATCAACAAGTAAATGAACAGAAATAAGGTTTTATTCATAAAGATTTTTTAATATTTAGTTTAGCAAAGGGAGCCACTTGTCTCTGCCTTTCACATCCTGGGATTAAAGGATACCACCATACTTGGTCCTTTGCCTTGCTTTAAAAAAAATAAAACTCCAATATGGGGAGCAGAGTTCAAGGTCCATTTCATAGTGCACGTTCACAGTACAAGTTTCTTCCCTGCCTGTTCTCATATGCCTGAAACACTCACTGGTGATCCTTTAACTTTTTTTTTTTTAAGAAGTTGGTCATCCTAGGATCAGGAATAAGCACACTTAACAGAGCCAGTTGTGTAAACTGTCTACAGGGGCTGTGTGAACACCTTCTTTCCTTGTGGAATGGGCATGGGCTGCCTTCCAACAGCCTTAGAGAGAAGGATGGAGGAAGAAAGGGAAGGAGGGAGGGAGAAAGGGAGGGACAGAGGGAGGGAACGAAAGGGGGGAAGCAAAAGCTCTCAGTAGATGGTTCCAAATGAATGTATTTCTCATTCTATGTAATTATTCTAGTCTTTACAGGAAGTCAAGGGCTTTCAAATATTGAACACTCTCATGATAAATTAGAATGAAAAAGCTCCCATTTCCCAATGCCTTCCAAACCCAGTTCATATTCAAAAGTGAACTAAAAATTTCCTTGGCTTTCTCACTGCATTTTTCCTCCTAGAATGTTTTTAAAACCAGAAGTGAGATGGGTCTTCTCAGCTGGGAATATTGTGAGTTTCAGAGATTCTGAAAGAGCAAGGAGACAAGCTGAGGTGTTTTAGAAGACGACCCCCACAGCTCGGCATTTGAACCCTTGGCCTGCCGACGGTGGTGCCATTTGGGGAGGTTTAGGAGACAAAGCTTTGCTGGAGGAGCATGTTGCTGGTCATGGCCTTTGAGGGTAAAAAGGCTTTGCCTCTGTGCAGGTTCTGTTCCCTGTTTACTGCTGTGGTATGAGCTCTCAGCTCTCAACCATGCTTGTTGATTGCTGCCATGCCTTATTGCCATTTTGGGCGCATCCCTCTGGAACCATAGATCCAAATAAACTCTATGTTATACATAAAATCCTCAGTCATGGTGGTTTATCATAGCAACAAGAGCAAAAACAAAACAGTGAAAACAAAAAAATTAATACATAAGCTCAGTCATTCCAGCAAGATTATCCTGAACTAATCTGGAGTCAGAATTACTAGATCAGTGGTGCTGTTCGGCAGCAACTGGCCACACACCCAGAGAGCCTGGCAACATGCATTCAGTACAACCTGCCTCATCTGTGCTCACAAATGTTTACTGATTCAAGCCTTGAGCGATGGAGAATCTGTTACACAGCCACAGCTAACTGATACACAGTAGTAGTACACACTATATAGGATATTTATTTATATCCATATATATTTATGGTATATCATACAGTATTCAATATTTATAAATGATTGTTTATGTTCAGTAGTTAAGACAAGAAAAAAAAAAGCTTTTATCTTGTAACCCAAAGTTCCAGGTCCTGTCCACCTATATCGTAACGCATAGACATCACAGAACTCTTTATGTAGATTGTAAAGAAATGGAAAGTAGTGCCAGGTGGGGTAAATTCTAAAGGTCTTTGCTTTAGCTCATATTTGCAAGCTGAGAAAATTCATAGCAGCTCTTCATATCCCTGAGCCCAAGTTTCTGCATCTGAATAAGGAAAATGATGACAACTACCCATCAAACACAGGCTTCTTACAGTCATCAAACTGTAAATACTAATTCATTCATTCACTAAGGCGTCCTGGAGATGCAGAAGATTTTGAGTTGAATAAAGAATGGAGTTTCACATAATGAAACACACCTGTGAATTGTGAATGAATATTTGGGGATTGTAGTGACATGCAAAGGCATTGGGGGCAGCAGTAAGGAGTGGGGAGGTGAAAAGGAACAACAAGGAGGAAATAAAATGAAAGGGAAAGGAACAGACTAGAAAAGAGGAAATGGGGGAGGGAAGTGAGAAGGAGGAAGCCCAGAGGAAGTAAAGCACCATGTGAGAGCGTGCAAGGGAGGCCAGCAGCTCTGTGCTGCCCCCTGGGACTCATCCCTGTGAAAGGATGCTGCATCTAACCTTGACTTAGTGGGAAAAGTGGCCACCTCACCATCTTGGGAATAAGCTGCCTAGCTGTGGATTGACACACCAGCATCCACATCATTAAGGCATCTGAGAAATGGAAAAATGGCCACTGGGTCTCCAGGTGTTTGCTAACATTTGGAACATTAGTGTCCATCTAGAACATTAATGTGGAACAGCTCTTGCATAAATTTTAGAAACCTGAGCCATTAGAAGAATGGTCTACATGTAGATGTGTGGTGTTCATACTGTGTGTTTAATTTAGATGACAAATAACTTCTCTATGCCTTCAGTGGACACACATACTACAAACAGAAAAAAAAACTATATGGAAATCCATTACTTTCTAAGCTCATTTTAAAAATTAAAAAAATAAAATCAACTCAAAAAATAAGAGACAGCATTTGAAAACACGACTTTCTGCAATAAGCCCGTAAAAGCAGTCCGTGAACCATCAGCATTTACAGGAGGAAAAGGCTGGAGAATCTCAAAGAGCTGCAAGAAGTCTTTTGTAGATGCCCATGAGGTCCCACTTGGAAGGTAGAGACTGGGTCAATCTGGACATACCCTAAGCCACAAGGTAGAGCTTGTATATGACTCTAGGTGCAGGACCACACAGCTCAGGGTTCCCCTGAAGTCTGGGGAATCTTGATTCCCTGGAAGAAAACACTGATTTGGGCTTCACTGCGTTGGTCCTGTCAGTCACAGTATCAGAAGAGTCTACCCATTCATGGAGAAGAGATGGCTGGGACAGCGACCCCTTGAGGCAGTAGTTGGATGTTCAGGTACCAAGACAGGAATTTCTGAATCAAAGAGGGATTGCCGGGTGGAGCCAGAATAAAGGATGTCAGGCAGGGCCTGTGACAACTCTGTCCTAGGTAAGGGGCAAGATCAAATGTGTGGGAGTCCAGGTGCCTATGCTGCTCTGTGGAGTCAGGCAGGGTGTGACTGGAGAGCTCGACATAAGCCCAGAAAGTGATTGGTCAGGCACACTTCTTGTCAGAATAGCGGAACAGAGAGTGCCAGCCAATTCTTTGTCCTCTGTGTTTTCCTTCTCTCAGTTCTTCTAGGGGTTAATGTGGATGAAAGTCAGTTTTGGAACTAACATTTTAGTTGCTTCTGTTTGTCAGATGCTAATGCAAACAGTGGAACTAGTGTGTGCGTGTTGCATGTTGTAGGGAGACCTACAAAAATTACTATAAGAAACTTTGACCATTCCATGCCCTTGTGTTTAAAAAGCAAAGGCTGGAAACAGTGTAACATACTGGTAAATACTCACACTTCAGGTCTTCTTCAGGGGGTAGGCAAACTTGTTTCTTAAATCACCAGTCCAGTGTGTGACCTAGATTTCTGGCTTGTAGCAATAATTACAGCTTGTCCCAACACCCATCTCATCTCTACCTTCATCCTTTCAGGGTTGAGGGATGCTCCATGCCCTGCTAAGTGCTTACTATGCATTGCCATTTAATTTTCCAGCTATTCCATGTGGGAGGGGGTATTTGCCTCCCAAGGTTACACGTGCAGAGACTGAGCCTGGGAATCTTAGAGGCCACAAGCCACTGGCCTAGAGAAGCAACACTTGAACATTAGATGCCTCTGATTTCACAGCCATGTACTGTGCATAAAATAACTTTTAGAATTCCATTCTTTGCAAAAGATTGGGGTCTATAACACAAACGTAATGTGAAATTTCTTTCCTCTGCTTGGCTTGAGTGTTGTGGAGTGATCACTCCCTGGCCAAGAAAAAAATGTCAGAAGCTTAAACAGCAAAAAGAGGCCCGCGCCATGTGGATCTCCACACACACACAGTTGGTCAATATTATTGCCAGCTTGCCTTCCAGCAAGAGCATAGCAGCTCTGGGCTATGATCAAACTAGCCCCCGTTGCCCACCTATTAAAGGACTGAGTCTGCTGAGACCACAGAAGTCCTCTGTCTGTCCCATTGATCCTGAGCCTCAGCAGAGTGTTCCTGGAAAGGAAATACATCATCTTTGCCATCTTCACCATCACTTGTAGCCATCTACTGAATGTCTGTCATTTAACAGTGATTGCAGCCTCTCCTCCCAGGAATGCTTATGCTAAGGAGTCAAAGCAAGACAAGAAAGTATTCCAAGAAACACCACACTAGATATTCCAGCCCTGGCTTCAGAGCTCCCCTCCTTTGCCCATCCTTCAACAACCAAACCCATGTCCCCACACAGCAGAACAGAACTTCCTGCTTAATCGGAATAAGATCTGCTGAGGCCTTGTAAGGCAGAGAGTACATGGAGACTGCAAAGAGACTTAGGTGGTGAAGAAAACAAGCAGTGACAACTAACTTCCTGTGGTTGCCATCCACAGCATGGGTACAAAGTCAGGACCAGACCTTTAGAGTGAGCTGAGGAAGGAGCGCATCCAGGACGTGACTGCTGCACACACAGGCACGCTTTACCCACACTCCAGGCTTGCTGCACCCCACCCACCACTCTGGCTGTGACTCTTCAGTAAGCAACAGTGCCTGGGTATTCACAGTGGTCCATGCCGGGAACCAATTGAAAAATAAAGCAAGGAACTCAGCCTGCCTAGACTGTTGTCGGAGGAGGGTAGAGAGTGAACAAACCGACCCACTCTAATATCAGTCCACAGCAAATCTCAGGGAGAAACCCAGAACAGGAGAGAGTTAGTGAGCAATGGACAGGTGGCCATGTTAAGAAGTGAGACAAAGGGAAGAACTCTTGCATTGCATACCGCATATGTACTGGCACACCATTCACAGAGCCACAAAAGGGAACCAGCTTTAACTCAAAGAGCCCTCATGTCCATAACCGGCACTTACTGAAGTAGCAAGTGTTGCAGGAAGAACCTCATCTGATTTAGAGCACTGCAAGACAGTATGAGCCCTCTGTGTGCTGAGAATGCCCCTAAGTATCATATGAGATTCCAAGCACGTTTATACTGGAGACGTACAGAACTCCACACTGAAGACCCATTGGAGTTATCTAGGATCTCAGCTCTGGGACAAGCATTAAGAGCTGAGTGAGAGAGGGCTGGGCTGGAATATGGACCTTTGGCTTGAGTGGTTGCTTAAGCCTAAGCTCAGTGCTGGTCACCATGAGTTTTAAAGCATAGCTATGAGCTTAGAGAGGGTCTGAACCAAGGTGACCTCAAGAAGACTGAGCCCTCTTCCTCCTCACAGTCCCCAAGGTTACAGCAGTCACTGTCCCCTTTGCCTGGCTCTCCTGACCCCATACATTTCCAGTGGTTTCAATTATGCTGAAGAGAACACAAATTTGTGACTATATATCAACGTCAGCTTCCTGCATGATGGTCAGTCCTAGAAAATGTCCACTGTAAAGTGTGGCACCTGGAACCAAAGAACCCATCCTCTCGGGTCAGCTCCAAATGCAGAGGGCTGGGGTCTTTTAAGGCCTGACCTGTCAAACACCTGAAGATGGAGACAAGTTATTAATATCTGGGGCAATATGCAGGGTGGCTCCCAGCCTTCACCCTCCCCAGACTGTGTGCCCACTGCTGTGTTCATTGAACGTGAATCAGGATTTGTGACACATCCTAAGAAACAGTACCATTCCACTGCCCGCCATTTCCTTCCGCTTGCACCTCTGAGACCCTGTACTCCTCAGCACTGCCTCCGAACCAGCTGTGCCATGCACCTGCTGCAGAGCCCCTTCCTCTGTGCTCTAAATGCCCTAAGGCTTGGTACCACATCATCCCACCTGAATCCCTGCATCAACAGCAAGCGTAAAAGGAGGCATCCCTTCAGGGCTGTTGGTGTAACTGCCAAGATCTGATACCATATTATACCAGGAAGGCAAGCACATGAAACTTTTATTATACCCTAGATCTGGACTCAGAGGAATCGGTTCCAAGTCACAAATATAAAAAGCGCATCTGGCTTCTCCAAAGTGTCTCGGACCCCTTGAGAAATACACTGTAAACACGACCCAGCTATGTTAGGTTCTTAATACTGAGGCTAGCCTGCTCAGATGGTAAGACCCATGGCTCGTCCCTAAACACCCACAGCAGTGGCAGCGGCTACGAGGAGTATCAGAGAAATATTCAGGACTAAAACACAGCATTTCTCCAGGCAATGTGTGTCAAGAAGAAAGCGGTGGCGATTAGAGGAGCTCAGCAGGTCCCCCGGCAATCTGTCAGTTTGTCCAGGTGTACCAACAATGTGGAGTGGAGGTCTTGAGTCTTATTGTTTCCTCCCTCTAATGTGGAGCCTCATCAGCAGGGAAAAGAAATCCCTATCCAAAGCAAGCAAAGGCATGGGGTGCATGCTACATTTAAAGGGATGATCTTTCTAAGACTTTTCACTTGGCACAGCCTTAAAACAGGGAATCTGAAAGCTGGCTGCATTACATAATTGCTGTGCTTTGTTAGAAATATGATCTATTATAACCTTGAATAAAGTACATTAAATGACATTGAAAATTATATTATTCTGATTATTAGAGAAGTGAGAAATGTGCTAAACATTTATAAGGCTGATAATCAATCAGGGTTTCCATTTGAGTGTAATAAAAATAAATCCGGTGCTAGTGTGTTTAAACCTAATTTTTTAGGCATGACATTTTCTTCAGAGTTTCTCTCTAAAATGTCACCATCTTCTAGAGCAGTGATTGATTCTGTCTCTAGGGACCAGCTCTCACTCCGATTACTTCACCCACTGCACACAAACCCTAGTCCACTTCACAGAAGCCAAATGAATCATGGTAATTGCAGCATGCTTTACGGGGGCACAGTTACATCACTTCAGTAAAAGGCCGCCCTCTTCCTCTCCCAGACCTGAATGGAGAGAGCATGCTGTTTAATCAGAGTGTGGGACTATACATTCTCCAAACAGAAGTGGTAATTTTCAGATTGTGCTTTTACTATATAAAAAAGGGCGGATTTATGTTGCCTTGCACACAGGCATTGTCCTCATGTATTTTCAGAGAAAGTGAATGATGCAATGGCTGTCTTAACTCACCTTTCTGCCTTCTACCCACTGACCTGTTACCCTTTCACTAGAACTGTGCCTGGCACACTGGCGTACAGAAGGCGCCTTGGCTCCATGAAGGAATGGGATGGCAGGATGCATGGGGTCTCATGATTGCAGGTGTCACAGTTGTTGGGAAAGAGTCATTCAGTCTGTTCAGCCAATCCCTTAGAGAAGCTCCAGGGAAGAGGGCTGCTGAAGCCTGGGAAGGTGGGGAACACCACAGTGTCCAGTGTCTAGCGAGGGCCTTTGTGCTGCCAGACTGCTGTTCCTCTCTCTTTGCAGACAGTGCCATTCATTCCCTGCGAGGAACCCTGCATCTCTGTGGGGTAGCAGAGAGCTCTACTGCTATTGCAGGTCCCCAGCTAATCACACTGACAGGACATTAGTATGAGCCCTTCTGGTCATACCAACATTCCAATGAACACTTCCGCTGTCCATGTTCCCCTGATGGCTTAAAAGTTCCCCATTGGGCCACAGATGGTGGCTGGTGGATATGGCAATGTCATCTGATTACAGCATAATCCACGACCCCTTTGGCCAACCTCCTCCCTGTTTCACAAACAGCCTAGCTGAGGAGTGGACATCCAGGACTGCAATGCTCCTGACAGCCAGTGGGGGACATGGGGTGTATGCTTGATTAGTTTCTCAGACTTACTAACTTGTACCCCAAGCCAGGAGGTCTTTAGGAAGGGTTTCTTTCTCATCAGGAAACTTAGCAGCCTATTCCCATACTTCATGAGCTTCATTCTGTAGAGTTTGGTTATCTGCCTGTTCAGACTCAAGCCCTGTGGATTACTTAGTTGGCCCACCAACCATGTCTCATGTGTACTCAGGACTGACAGTTCTTGGATTCTTGGGGTGTAGGGGGATATGCCCTGCACATGCAGGATGTTTGGTGGTTTGTTTGTTTGTTTTTATGAGCCAGTAGCTGGAGCTGGATTTATTAAGAAGGGATGCAGAGGCTTCAGAACCACAAGGAAGCCTAGGCACAGAGCAGTCACTTTTTACGTTTGTTCCCTTTGCTTGCAAGTTCCTCAATGAACGTTCACAATATCAAATCCTTCTGGGTTGTGAGAGGTACAGGGGAAGTGGATGTAAAGCTCTGTGGTTCCCAGTGAAGTCACCACAAGAGATCACTATGGTACTGGGTAAATTTACAGGTGCACTCATTTGCTAACAGCACCCGGGCACAGAGGCAGGAGCGGCCACCTGTTTCCCAGGTGCTTGCACAGAGCTGTGCTATATTGGATTTTGTACTGTGGCTGAATCCCAGCTTTCTTGAGCCATTCTTCAATTAACCAGGATCAACCAAATGGAACAGCTGTTATGCTGACCGCAGCGGGGAGCTGTGCTTGGTCTCTGCCTCTGGTCCAGCACCCCGACTCACCAAGGTCATGCGCAGTCTTACCCCAGGCTCGACGGCAGAGCCACTGGCCTTCCTCTGCTCCCGTCTTCACATGAGGCTCTCGTGGCCCCAGGATCCCATCCCTTCCTGCCGTCTCCACACCGATGGTTCAGCGCCTTGAGGCACGTCTCCACTCAGAATCGCTGCACTGCTGTTTCTCCCATTTGGGAATATTCCCAGGACACTGGAAGCCTGTCCTCTCCCACCCCCCAGGTCGTTACTAAAATACTTCTTCCCAGTAGGCCTTCCCTGCCCACCTTACTAAGTCATGGACATCTCCCTCAACCATCTGTACAGCAAGCGTCTCCAGTTAACTTCAGCAATACTTTTCTCACATTTTCTACACTGTCTCCCTCCACACAGGTCCCACCTCCACAGTGTCAGAGAGGATAGTCTGTTTTGCTCTCTTCTGTATTCCCAGGATCTAGAACACTGCCCACCATATACATGGGCATGTAACAAGTGTTTCTTGAGTGAGTGAATAAATGAATGAATGAATGATAGCAAGACCAGCTGCGTGTGGGTGGCAGGTGTTTTGTTGTTTGTTTTCACCTTGAGGAGAAGCAGGAAGAGGCACAGAAAAGGCCTGTTTAGGTTCCCAGTGCATGCCTCAGTTCTGCTCACACCAAACTGAGCGTGGGCCGGCAGCTTTAGGCAATGGCCTGTTGTTTACAGTCGCGCCTCCACAGCCAGAGATGGGGTGTGAGCATTCACGATTCCTGGGCCTTTTTGAAAGTCCTGACAGTGCTTTCAGAAAGAGAAAGGAGTCTCCAAACAGTAGCAAAGGCCAGAAGCTCGGCCCTGCCCACCGCCTGCCCACAGCTGAGGTCTTTCATGGACATTGTCTCATGATCCTCAGATGAAATGGCAAAACAGAACTTTCAAGTACAGCCGCCCTTTCTTATTAGCTGTAACCCCCCCCTCCTGCCCCCTGACCTAGAGTCAGACTTAGAAAACTGCTCAACCCAGGACTCAGGCAGAGGCCACTAGCCACCACCACTCCTGTGTATGGCAGCAGCCAAGCAGTGTGGCCTGCACAGAGCTGGTTACGTGTGCTTCGTTGTCCTCCTCCCACTTCCTTAAGATGGCAGTTTACTTGACAGGGTGGGCAAAAGATGGTCCTATCCATACAGGACAAGGTACTGGTCTAACCTAGCTCATGGTGTAAGCCAAAGTTGGCCAAAGTGTTAGTCCTGTAACAGGAGGTGTTGCAGAGGTTGTCTTTCCAGAACAAAGGAAAAGAAATTCCGTCCACACACATCCTCTCTTTCAAACAATGCACGAGAACCCAAGCCCCCCCACCCCCATCTAGCCAAAGCCATTGTAGTGATGTCTGAAGAGGGCACTACGTCATTTTGATAGGAAATTCTTCATTTAGTTAGGCACTGTATTTACTTCACCCACAAGCACCCAGGCAGCCATGGGTGCCATACCTATTCCTGACTCTAATCCCCTTGGGCACTTTGACAGTTTGATCTGGAGCCCCAGCATCTAGATCCACATATCAGAGCATAGTTACGTCATTAACACCCCCCAGCCTGTGGAACCCATCCTCTTCAGAGACTCCAGTTGGGTCCTGCATTGTTTTAGACACCTCACCCTCCTTCTAGTCTAGTTTCAGGCAACACCTGCACTCAGGATCCTGAAGCTAACACACCCAGAACCCAGACGTTTCTCCCGTTGGTTCATATAATTCCCAGTGCCTAGAGCACGGCCGGCAGCTGTGTGCTGAGTAAACAAGCGACTCCAGCGGCTGTCAGGACAGTCTGACCACAGCTTTCCCTGTCACACTCCTATATAAAAGTCTTATTAATTAATTGGTGAACAGCTGGGGCTGCATAGCAAGACTTTGCCTCAAAAACAAAACAAATATCCTAGTGGGGCAATTTAGAAACATGTGGGTCCTGCTGACAGGCAAGTGGTTCACCTGGAGCCATGGGCTCCCTTATGCAATGAAGGCTTGGGCCTCCAGGGCCTGCGTCTGTTCTGGTGCTCTTCCCCAGCTTCAGTGAGAGGCTCTCCTCAGGTTTATGATGAATATTGACTGAAGAGGGAGGCCAGGAGCTGAGATTAAAGCTGAGGCACATTTGAAATCACACTGACAGAGAACTATAGGAGAAACTAGTGACACTTGACTTGGTAAAGGAAGAAGATTCAGGGGGTGTGGTGCCTGCGCCAAGTTTTGGGGCTGACTTTCAGCATCTTAGAAAGATGGGCCAGTGGTGAGTGTGCTGTGAGACTGTACCTCCTAATCATCCCTGTTAAACTCAGCCAACATATTCTTCCCCAGGTACCCAGATGCCTACAGGAATGATCTACACTGGGATCTACATACTACATGGTATGCCAAGGCCTCTGCTGGAAGGAGCTACACCAGGGGGCTGCCTCTGTTGACCCCTATGCTTTGGTGCAGTTAGAATCTTTAGGTGCTTGTGCATGGCCTTCTGGTATCGAAATATCTTCATACACTGGGAGAACTCAGAGTCATCAAAGGCTATCAGTGCATTGTGCATTCCAAGTTCGTTGTGGTATACTACAGATGCTGTAACAAAAAGTCCAACACAAATGATATAGTAAAGGGAAGGCGCATTTTGACTCCCAGTTCAATCCACCATGGAGGGAGGGGGGGCGCAGAAGAGCACACATCAGTAGCCAGGAAGCAGAGAAAACAACCTGTTCTCACAGGTTTCTTCCTCCTTTCTTCCATCTGGTCTCATAGAACATGAGGTGGTGCCAGCGACATTCACTGTGGTTCTTTCTCCCTTGTTTAATCCTCCCTTGATTAACCCACAGACAGTTAGGAGGGTGCTTTAGAAATTCTGTCAATCAAGTTGACAAGAGTAACCACCCACCACTGATCCATCTTTCTAAGATGCTGAAAGTCAGCCACAGCACTTGGCTGTATTCAGAGGTGTCTGCTTAAACAAACAAACAAACAAACAAACAACAACAAACCTCCTTTAGTCAGTAGCATGTGACAGTCTGTATCTACAATCCTAGTCCCTGGGAGGTTGTGGCAGGAGAGTGAGGGTTCAAGGCCAGCCTGGGTTACATTAGCAAGACCTTGTCCCAAGAAACCAAAGCCAATGCTGGCAGCTAAGGCTAGAATATTCACAGGTGATTTTCCCTCTAACTCGCCTATGATTAGCGAGTAGCATCTTGGGGAAATTCTGGAAACAGCTACCATGTGCTATCAGCTATTTTGAACTTCCCGAGCCCAATAAAGTGGGGCTGGGTGCTCAGTCTTTAGCTCTCTCTCTCAAAATGAAAACCAACCAGCCAGCCAGCCAACCAACCAACCAACCAACCAACCAACCAACCAACCAAAACATAAAACAACAAAAAACCAACTGGTTATCACCAAGTGAGGTGATGGATGCCAACTATTACAGGCATTCCTCCAACTATCAGGATGAAGAACCAGGCTTCTCTGTTCAGTTCTAATCTGTCATGGACAAATACCTTCACAAATGCAGCACACAGTAGCCAATGAAATGCTTCTTGACTTGTTGAAACAAAATAAAGAGCATGTGCTCAGAATTCCCGCCAGCTATCAGCAGCTGTCTCCAGCGCATCTTCTGTGCACAGCACCCTGTCTGCAACACTGACCAGCTCTACTCCCAAGCAGCATGGTCATAAAGTTAAGCCATTTAAAAAGTCACAGCTGTACATCTGAAAGCCTCATGAGCTGGTGTGGAATTCACAATGATGTCCAGAAGCCCACAGTCCCCATCCTCTTTTGATAATGAAATAGATTCAGTGGAACTCACTGGCTCAAAATATAGAATAATGACAATTCCACAATTATGAGATAGGTATTCTGTGATGACAGATGTGTTGCAACTGCAGTGACAATTTTACCTAAAGTCCTTGCACAATCAAAAAATCTCTCACACGCAAAAATTTGGCTTTATACTTGCTAAATTCTCCAGGAAGATTTGGTCACTTGGTCCTGGAAAGTCCCATGTAAATGGAGGGTGTTCACTGCTCATTTCATTCCTTTTATATTTATTTATTCACTTTTTCATTATTAACTTTAAATAGAGGTGATTTCTTGGAGGCTTATGAAAACTTCCAGAAACCATGCCAGGGACACAGGGGGTTTGTTTCTATGAAACAAGGCTGCAGTTTGTGCAGTTAATTCAGTAAAGTAACACTTTCTACTTGAGTAAACTGACCTAGATTTCCTGACATTCACACAGCGTCCAGAGATGGGGCATGGAGAGGGGTATAGGAGGGGTGGAGGGTGTGAGGTCTGGCTGCCAGGCAGAGGGACTCTCCCTTCTGTTACAGTCCACACCATACACCCTCAGCCTTGTGAACAGAGTCCTTTTTAAGGCTTTTAAGGAGAGGGCTGATAGAGAGATGGTGTGTGATTTAGCATTGGGCTTAGAGAAGGGGCTGCTTCATCAAAAGGAATTACAGAGATGCTCACTTGACCATGTGCCTCCTCTACAGCCATTGTCAAGATGAGTGGGGCAGCAGCGGAGAGGCCAGGCTGCAAAGCCCCACAGCAGCGTCTCCATCAGTGAGAGTTGGTCCATGTAGAGAGAATTACACTGTCTGTGCTAATATCCCTTCTCTGAAAGCTGAAGGACACCACACACTGCATTAGAAATGTACATTTTGCTCAGTGTGTGATGCACACATGCGTACATAGTACAGTGAGTGCACACACACACACATGCATACTCACCCATATGGCTTACTCAGGGCCTATTCAAACACACAACCCATATTGAACTGTAGGGTAATGTAACCTCAGGAGAAAAACTATATTCACTTGAAATAATTTACAAGAACATAAGCTCACATTACTCAATTAGCTTGGCAAGAGTTTAAAACATTAAGTGGCCCTCTCCAGATACCTTTTGAACTGTTTCTTCTGACTAGTCTCTCTCCCTTCCACAGCACCAAGCAGCCCCTTCCACCCTCTCTATCCTCATGGGCTGGGGTTTTCTCCTGACCCAGCTCCAAACCCGTGTCTCTGGCTTCCAGGGTGGCAGCTCCCTATGGCATCATTCCCGGAGACAGAGTCACCTTTCTGATCTGATTGCACCCTAGGGAATGCCTTTGACTCATTTTTCTCCTGATTCTGGGAATTTCATCTCTTACTCAATTTCTCTGAACTGAGTCTCCATCTTGTTTAGCACAATGTGAATTTTTCTTTCTTCCTTAGCCCAAACTGTCATTGGAACCCCCCCACCCCAACTTCCTTGTTCAAGGCTTCCTAAAATTCTCATTTCACAAGGATGACATTCTGTTAGGATCACTCCAGCTCCTCACCAGCCTCACCTTTAAACGCCAAAAAGTATCTCTGTGGCATCATTTCTTCTAGAAATTTCCAACACATTTGATCAGTACAGCAATATCTATTTGCATGTTATCTTTTAAAATAAACTTTTGTAGTGAAACAAACTTGTTGAAGTATTGTCTCCCCTGGCTTTGGACTTGACTTTCTGGGGGGTGGCTTGCCTGTGTGTGTGTGTGTGTGTGTGCGCGCTGCGCGCGCGCGCGCGTGCGGGGGGGGGGGGGAGTGGTAATGACTACGAGCTAAGTTCCCTGTAGGCCTTGGGGAAAGTGGACCGGCTCAGTCTTCCTGAGCGTTTACACTTAAAATTCTCAGTGAAGCCAGAGGCGAGCCTGGCAGGTGCTGTCAGTGCTGGGCCAGAACTCTGCACACTGTAGCCATGGGCCTGGCTTCATGTCTAAACAGCTGTGTCTTTGTAACCACTCCTGGCTTCTGTTCTTGTCCTCAAAATGAGGTCAGACACATCTATTTGTGCTTATTTTGTTTTCTGTGTGAATCCATTGATTTCTAAGGAGAGATGGTATTGCTGCGACAGCAATGCACTTCCAACCACATTCACCTCTCTTTTCCCTTATTTGTTACCCTTGTTCCTGCTGTGCACCTTCCTCATCTTTTGTCTTCCTGTGTGGCTGGTCCTTGTCCTCCAAACAGTGTCCTTTTATATATATTAAATTTAGATTCCGCATACGAGAGGAAACCCAGGGTAGTTGTCTTTCAGAGTCTGGCTTATTTCATTTTACACAACATTCTATGGTTTTATCATTTTTGTTTTCTGAAAAAAGACACAACTTTGTTCTTCATGGCTGAATCAAGCTACTGTGAACACACACATATGTATGTACGTGTGTATGCATGCATGCATGCACACATGTCTCTTTACCCACTTGTCTGTTTACTGGTCTCTAGGCTGGTTCCACACCTCCACTGTTGTGAACAGTGCTGCAGTGATGTTTACAGATTCAGTTTGGGGTTCTAAATGGAGACATTTCAAGCGGTGAAACAACAGATCAAAGTGGATGTGCTGCAGAATGACAGGCGAGGATGGATAGGGACACCGCTGTCACCTTTCATCTTGTTATCCCCCTCACCTTGGCTAAATCCAGTCAGCTTGCTCTGGCTCCTGCCGTCTTCTAAGTGAGGATGCATTTACATCAACTACATAAAAAAAGAGGGTTTTCACTCCTTCTACTGGACAGACAAGGGCACCGGATGCCAGGGTATGCAGAGCCACCTGTCTGGACTCTCACAGCCCCTGTCCAGAGGGCAGAGTAGAAGGTAATGATAGGGCCATGTTTCTCACTGCCAGATGGGACTATCCAGGTGGACATTGCCCTGGTCAGGTGATCCGACCCAACCGAGAAATTTATACTTTGGAACTCCTCCATACTGACTGCTGAAGAATCAGAAGACTACGGAAACAGGTTCTAGAATGACTGACCCAGAGCCCTGAGAAATTGAGTAACTGAGAGTCATTGAGCCCTGAGACAGCAAGATGGATTGTAAGCCAGTCTGTCCTGAGGGAAAATGAACCCAGAAAGCTCTCCCCTCTCTCCCCCTATCACTAACATGATAAATGCAATCTGCTGTATTTGGTTTCTCCCCAAGTCACACACATATCCTTATCATTCTCATTTGCTCTCCCAGCAAACACAAAGAATATGGTTTCAGCTTCTGGGTAACACCTCTGCATCCTCTTGCAGAAGAGTCTCTGGGAGGAATGCCTGCCATCGAACCAGCACATACAGAAATGCAGACACCTTTTGCAGAATTCAGCATGGTGGCAGTCCATCTCTGGTCTGCCTCTTTCCTCAGAGAAGAGCAGACGTCGAATGTTATTCCCACACCTAACACATAGAACTTTTCGCAAAACTGAAAGCTTGACATGTGGTTACAGGTGTTGTGTAAAGTTTTGTTGATAATGAATATCACCTATGTGGAGAGTTCAGTCTGTACACACACAGATGTGTCTAGTGAACACTACCAGACAACAGGAAAGGCTTTGCAAGGGACTCAGTCACACCAGCCGCGTCAGACAGAAGAGAAGGCAGGGAAAGAGAGAAAACACATACCACATACTCAGTAGCAACCCCCTTCTCTGCCTTAAGTTATCCTGCACTAAAGACAAAAACAAGAACAAAAATCAACAAACAAACAAAATAGAAGCCCGGAGGGGGAGGGGGATGCAGCTTGGTGGCGGCAGAACGTTTGCCTTGCGTGCTTGAGGTCCTGGCTTCCATTCTCAGCCTTGTTATGGAGGTCAAAAGCTGAGGAACTTAAATTCAAGGAAAGTGAATGGAAAGCCACTGAAAACAGCAATAGCAGCTAATTTCTACTGAAACTGAGCACTTTGTATATCCTGGGTACTCAGTAGCTAAAGTTGTGCATAGACTCCTGTCCAACCTTCTCTATAAGGGGCATCACTGCCACTCTAATGTCACTTTAACATTTCACAAATGTTCTTGATTATTTGCTCAAGGTCTTTGGTTATCAAATGGTAAAAATTTGGCTTCTGAGTTCTCTTAATGTTCTCACTCTGGTTATGAAAACAGAAATTGAGCTCAAAATTTATAAGAAAGCAGAATGAGGTTAAGTGAAGTGTAAATGAGTTCTCTCCCAGTACCGAAAGGAAATCATTTTTAACCTGGAATCATTGGAACATATGAGCAGGGCCTTGGCTTTGCTTCCACGGAGGATGTCTGAGAAACCTCAGATGAGCCTCCCAAATTACAGCAGGTCAGCATCACTAACACAAGAGAGAAAGCCAAGGTTTAATCGAGACTTAATTCAAAGAGTTAGGATGTCAGGAAGAAGGCATTTAATTTTACCCAGGAGCCCCCATTCTTAAATCCTGCTCTTGATTATCTGACTTAGTCACCAGCTGTGCAAACTGTTCCTCCTTCCCAATAGAACATGGGTCTCTCCAGTCACTGTCACCATCTCCCAAGTCCCGTGGTTTAGTTTTTGCTCCCTCCAACACATCCTCGCATATCAGACTGCCCAGTCTTCAAGTGACTAGGCAGAGAAGAAGCACGAGCATGCAAGCCCAGAGCCGCCATCCAGACTATCTCCTGTCAGAAGATGGGATGTTTCCTCTATCCCCATCAATCAAACAAATGTAAAGATGCTATACTCAGATCCTGGTACCACCAATGCAAGTGGGAAAGCCCAAGAAACAAGGTAACAAACAATGCTACCTTCTTAACAAATACAAAAGCCACACAGCTCCCAGGTGTCAGCTCTGGTTCCCCGACTTAACCTTTCAGACACATTGCCATGACACATTTCCCTACTCCAGCATTTCCTAAAAGTGATGCATTCATTTTATCTATAGGACCTTATTTTTTTTCCAGAGGTAGAAAAACATAATTACATGTCCAGAACTTGGTATGTCTTACTGACTTGTTGTAGAAAGTATACTATGCTTACCAAAGAAAAGAATATGTACTCCCCATAAAATTTCATTATAACTATCTTTTCTATATTCATAAAAGTAGGATTCTGGTTAGTCAGCACAGTCATGGTCTTCACAGCAAACACATTAGATTTAAAAGTGGGGGCAGCTCCTGGAGGTTTTTAGCTTGTCTTTTGAGGGCCAGTGAGATGGCTCAGCTGGTAAAGCTGCTTGCTGCCAACCCCACTGGTAGAAGGTCCCATTTTACACACACACATACACACACACACACACACACACACACAAGAAAAACAAACAAAAACAAACGTGACAGAAAGAAATATCTTTCTAGTCTTATGAGTGCCTGACAGAAAGTAGTGAGACTTTAAAATCAACTTTAAGTGTCTCATAAGACAAGTATTTTTTTTTTGAAAACACCCAATGTCATTCCCTTGTAGGAATGCCATCATGTATCTGGGCAACTGTCTGCACAATGAAGCCTAATTCTTGTCTGAGGGACAGTAACAGGACAGAACTCTGGGGCTCCAGCCATTTTGGTCATGGTCGAGAGGGCTGGATCTTCAACTCCTCTATTCTGATGTGAGCAGAGACCATATGCTGTCAGCTAATCAGGCATTGTCACATAGAACATGGCAGAGTTCTAACATGCATGGCCACCATATCATTCGCTTCAGGCAAAGTGAGACAAAAATTAAAGAAATTCCCACTAGGGAACCTAGAGCAAGCTCCTTGGTGTTGGGAATACTGAATCAGGAATAAGAGATACTTCTAGAATAAAAAATACTGTTTGTTTTTATAGAGCCCCACCCATCCCCCTCCCACCTGCTGTTAAAAACATCTGATGCTACATTTAAGCAGGAAGAAAATGTGGCCACAGGATTTAAAAAGCATGTGTTTATGGCCTGCCGTGTTTAAACATTGCTGAATAAATGCATATTGAAAACATATTTCAAGTGAGAAACCATAATAAGGGGTTTAGGGATATTCAATATTACTCTACTAATTCATAACACACCATAATTACAGAATGTATAGACCTTCGTGACATAAATTACAATCCACAGCTCAGTGAGAGTCCTATGTAGCCCCTTCCCGGCACATGGCCACCGTATCATGCTCTTCAGGCAACTTGACAGAAGCAGACACAAATTATGTCAATGGCTGTACCACACCATTATTTTACCCTTAAATAGTTCAAAATCTCTCCTCCCTGCCACGCCTCCTTCCCCCTGTGTTGAAAGCAGAGATTCTGAGATCCCTAACACTTCAGTTCTTTACATTTTTTTCAGATGGAAAGACAGCTTTTTCGTCCAACAGGTCCAAATCCAGGCTCTATTCTTGAAGACCCAGAGGGAAATAAAAATGAACCCTCCCTGTCACTCGCATTTCCATTTGGCAGAGCTGAACATCCAACGCTAACAACATCCATGACAAGAAAGTAAGTTTCACAAAACTAACTCTGTGTGTGTGTGTCTCTTCCTGTCTCCCTGTCTCTGCCTCTGTCTGTAGCACTCTCTCTCTCTCACAAAAAGGCATTCTATCCCCCTTCTAATCAAACAAAGTGTATCACCATATAAAACAGAAAATGAGAACACATGTGGCTGGCACAGGGTGGGGATTTTATGCTGGAGTCCTGGGTCTCTGAAGAATCTCTTAGGAAGTATGGGGAATTTTCTGAAGTCTGGTTCAAGGATCCCATTCCAGATTCTAAACTGTACCACAGTCATGATGGATGCTGCCGTTGGCACTTTTCTGTTCTTGTCCCAGTCCTAGCCTCTCTTCATGACAGTCTGGATTATTTTCAGTGTATTCTCACCACACTTCATCTTTACACAAGAACTTTTCTTTTTTCCCCTGGGGCCCTTAATTCCACAGATCCTGGGAATTAAGTTCTCCTCAGAACAGCATCCAACCAAATAGGAGTTGCATAATAAGGGGATGATAAGGGGATATGCTGCATAGTAATTCTGATCTGGGATTTCCACTGATCTTGAGTTCTGCTCATATATTCCACTTGTACAAGCTAACAGCTTTGTTTCTTGGTTAGGGTTTCCAGTGATAGCCTGGCTTGACCAAAAGCAACTTAGGATGGATGTCACATTCTCGTCCCTGGATGTGGAAATGCATTTTTTTTTCACTTGGATGGGGAGAATGAACACTGCAGATGGAATAAGGCTACCCATTAACTCGGTGTAATCACACATCCTTTAGTTATGGAAGACAGAGGTAAGAGGGTTTGAATCTGTGTGATAGAGTAGACAAGACTGGACCAGGCATGCAGGCTTCACAGATGGACAGGGACTACACATCAGAGAACCTGAAAACCTGGAAACAGAGAAGGAAATGGACTCTGCCCTAGCAAGATCCATGAGCCCTGCTTTCAACCTCAGACCCCCAGATTGGAATAGTGATAAGCTTGTGTTCACATCATTAAATTGTAGTAATGAGTTACCATAGCAATGGGAATCTAATAAGCCTTACAAACTGCAGAAGTGGCAAGTTTGAAATAATTATCATCGTGCACACTCTTCACCTCCCACCTGCTTCTCTCCATTAGCTCTTCTCCAACAGATCACCAAGATGCCTATGTGTCTCAACAAAGCCTCACAGCCTTTGCTGGATCCTGACAACATGCCAGACTATTCTAGAAAACATGAGAGTGACACTCTTGGGACTTTTCAGCCCAGGGAGACACTGAGAAACCCACCATATTACAGCCAGGTCACAAAGCAGGGTATCACAGGAATTGGATTGGCTCAGGGTGAGACAGGCAAGCAAGCCTAGGACAGAAAGGGTGCTGGTAGCCACAGTGACAGGTTGACTCTAGTCCAAGGTAAACTGTGAGCCACAGAGGTCTCTGAATATCACTCCCAAGTAAATATGAAAAAACAAATTAAGCATAAGCTGAAAAAGATCACAACATAACAAAACAGTATGTCCATCAAGTGCTTTTGCTTAATGGGGGCTCTCTTATTGCAGTATAATTTAGAAAAGTCACCACTTGAGCATCTGGTTTACAGTTGTGATGAGAGCAGAGGCACCACAGTCATCAGGTGCCAACAGCAACATCCCTTCTTGGGCCTTCCATTCTCTGTGGACAGGACACAGCATGCCTGGATGCTCCTGGGTGCCATCATCCACCTACGTCTTATCTGCTGCAGGAGCGGCCCCATCTAACTGTGCTTGCCACTTCCTCAGTTTCCCTTTTAGCACTACCACATTTCTATCCACAGAGAAAAGGCTGGCCGAGGTTTGAAATCCACGGACTGAACGCCTGTGAGCTTTCCGTGGCCCAGTTCTGTCAGCTTCTCGCATTCTCCAGCGCACTGTCCCCTGCTGTACCTCATTGCACAGCCTGCAGCCATGGAAATCGGAGTTGTTGCCTGTGCTTCTGTTTTGTATAGCATTGTTAGGGACAGAATTAACACACAAAACACACCCACACATAGACACCTAGAGACACACACTCCCATCTTTCCCCACTGAGTTACTAGCCATTTGTGCCCTTCACCTACAAATAATACTGGTGGATTATCTGTCACACTTTGCATCAATTTACCCTCTGACCAGCTGATTATGCTTATTGAATTAACCCACTGGCCTGTTTTGAGGGAAGAGCTATGATGTTTTCTTCTGCAAGATCCTTCTCATAAAGTGCAGCTTGAAGATTGGATCAGATTTATAAAAGGTTTCCCAGCGTGGTGACCTGTTTCTGTTTGAGGAGCTGTGACTTTAAAATTGTGGCCAGCTCAGCTCTGCCATGGACACATAGGCTGGCCTGTGTGGAGTGCCACTGGCACCATATAAATTCCCAGAAATGAAGTTCTCCCCTTTAAGCTCCCTCTACCCCCCAACCTTCCACGTGGTAGGAATGTGAATACAGTGGATAGGAACTTGACTGTGACCCAGACCCTTTCTGAAAGGGGAAGAAGCTTCTTACTTTGAAGCTCGGCCCGATTGACTCCTATCTGGTAGACTGCAGGGCTACCCATGAGCCACTAGGCAGGATGGGACCCTGTCTGTGTTCGTTACTTCTTATTGCTGTGACCAAATAGCTGGGGGGGGGGTTTATTCTGGCTTACAGTGTTTTTGGGGGGTGAGGGGTGGGAGGGCTGGGCACCAGTCCACCATGGTGACAGAAGTGTGAGGTGGCTGACCACTCTGTGTCCACTGTGAACAGACTGGAACTTGGGCTGGTCTACAAAACCTCAAGGCCGCTCAGCACCTTTTCCCACTCAGTCCCTTCTCCGGAGAGAAAGGACCCTGAAAGGGGACCGTTAGGAGGAAGTGATGCTTTAGCACAGTTGGCCAGCATGGCTGGTGCTGGAAGACCTGCCTGCTCTGGTCCTCCCCCTCTGCCCAGCTAACCTCTACCACAGCCCTCTCTCCCAAGCCCTGCCTAGTATTGCTTGAAGTTTCCAGGGGCTCAAAACAGTTGTGGCCCCCAGTCATTTACACTCTTGCCTCAGTTTCCCACAGTCCAATCCTGTTGGCCTTAGGGAATCTGGGCATGATGTCCCTTTGGGTAATTTAAAAATGTTTTTTTTTTTCTCCAAATTTTCATGCTCTTGGCTTTGGGCAGGCTCTTCTCTAAGACCTCAGCGTAGGTTTTCAGCATTCTTTCTTAGTGACCACAGACTTTCCCTCTTTTCTCCTTGTGCCAGCTCCTCAGACACTGCCAATTAGTCAGACATCAGTGTTTGGCAGGCATGGTCCAAGACTTCTGGCACAGCTAACAGAACACCTTGTCAAGGCCTCCTGCCTGGCTTTGTGAAGGCTCTGCTGCTGAATAAAAACAGCACTCCATAGCTTGTAGCAAAAGAGGCTGAGAAGGGAAACACCAAGAACTGGAAAGAAGCGTTTCTCCTCAGATTTGCTTCTTTTAAGGTCTGAGGGAGAAAAGATAATGGCCTACTGTTTATTTTCATCCCTTCACTTTGCCAAGTGGAATGCCAAGCTTTGCCAGAGGAATGCCTGGAACATCTATTTACCGAGATGAACATTAAAAACAAAATAAAACAAAAACAAAACCTGTGTGTCTTAAGTCGCAGGGCACCATAGTTGTTCTCTGCACCACTTCCTCTGTCCCTGTAAGGCTTCAGACTAAATCTTTCATGAACAAAAGAAGCCCTTTGACACACAACAGAGTCAGCTCAGCCCTGGCTTGTATGTAAGGATGGTTTGTTCACACTTTGACGTTGAACTTGAATGCACGACTTTGCTGATCCCTGTTTTAAGGGGGTTGGCTATCTGAACCCTTGTCCCTTCTGCCTCAGGTCTTCTCAAGACAGCTCTCTGAGGAAGAAGCTCCCCATACAGTCTTACTGGATTTCAGCTCCACACAGAATGAGGCTAGACCCAGGAATAGTGGTCACTTAAAATGCCTCAGAAGTCAAATGTGTCAGTGTACACCAGTAATCCCAACACTCAGGAGGCCAAAAATAATGAGTTAAAAGGCCAGCCTGGGCTACAAGGTTAGACCCTATCTCAAAGGATAAAACAAAACACAACACAGCAAGACCCCAGAGCCAAACAAATGTTATGGGCTGCCAAGTCAGTATCAATCCTGGAGGCCTCTGAAGACACTTGGATTTTGAGAAGGAAACTGTTTGTGCACTGGCCAGCTGTAGCCTTCACTACACCTTAGCTTTCTCACTCTACAGGAGACTGGACAGCACTTCCTCCACAGGACAAGCCTGGACATGAACTGAAGCAAGTGTTTGGTCCTGCGGAACCTGTACAAAAGCTGGCTTCTACTTCTTTGTTTGTTTGTTTGTTTGTTTGTTTGTTTTGGCTTCTACTTCTTCCCATGATCCAGGTCAACCAACAAATGAAGGTGAGACAGAGGTACCAAGAGGGCCTGGGTCTTGACATCAGGTATTGAGACACTGAAAGATAGTGAAGACACAGTCCAGTTTCCAAATAACCACTCATACATACAGTTTACAATTATGTACTTTTTATATCTTTTTTGAAGTTTAAACTATTTTTTTCTTTCTACTGCTTACATACCTCAGTCTATGCCATAGTCATGTCATATTCTGTAGTTGCAAATGTGATAATTCCTTTCAGAGCTCATCATGAACAGCACATGTTATGCTGAGCATAAAAGTCAGACTCCTTCTAGGGGGAATGCACCATCTCCAGCCTCTAACACCTCGTATTCCCTTCTATTACAACAGCTCTGGAATCACCCTTCACTGGGTTCTCAGAAGACGCCAGAGGAGAGCAGGTGTAAGTCTGGTGCCATCTTTGGCCTGGAATAGTTTAATGTCAACTTGACACAACCTAAAGTCATCTGAGAGGAGGGAGCCTCAATTAAGAAAGTGCTTCTATAAGGTGGCACAGTACATAAGCCTGTGAGGCATTTTGTAAATCAGTAATTGATGGCAGAGGGCCTTGCACCTGTGGGCTGGTGACCTAGGTTCTATAAAAAAGCAGACTGCCCTCTCTGCTTTTGATGATGAATGGCTATATAAAACTGTGAATAAAATAAACCTTTCCTCTACAAGTTGCTTCAGTCATGGCGTTTCATCAGAGCAAGAGTTACGCTAACTAAGCCGGTTGTCCTCTCTTCTCCTCCCATAATCAGCTTCACAATCAGTGGAGGGGACGCAGCCTTCCATTTCTTCCTGTCCCTTAGAGTCACACCGTGCCTTTGCATATTTGTCTTGGATAACCTGTGACATGGAAAGACAACTCTGTATCCTGGGGATTATCTTTCTACAATAGAAAGATCTCAGTTTTTCACTTACATGCACTTATCATCATATGTGCATGAGCTTTTTGAAGAGTTTTCTCAGAACCAGTTTTGATGTTACGAAATAAACTAAAAGTGAAAAGATTTCACATAAAGTACAATCCAGATTTTATCCTCCAGAGTCCTCATAAAAGAAAACCCACTTAAGATGAGCACAGGAGAGGAGCAGAGAGGATGGAGAGTAGGAGAGCTGATTTCCTGTGTTTGGTAGTCTGGGGGCAATTTGCTGAAATGAGAAAGGTCTATGTGTTTAGCACAGCTTCAGAGCCCTGTCTCCTTTCTAGCTAGGTGGATATGGGACTTCCCAAGGCTAACTATAACTCCTCATGGAGAAAGGTCCTGGTCAGGGCTGTGAGATGGCTCTGCAGGCAAAAGTACTTTCTGCCAAGCTGATGACTTGAGTTCAATCAGACCCGCATGGTACAAGGAGAACCAACTCCCCCAGGTTGTCATCTGACCTCCACAAGGGCACTATGACATGTATACCCCCACCCACATACACACACACAAGTGTGACTTAAATTTTTGTTTTAGAAAAATAAAGGTCTTGATAAATTATTCTTTAAGTTGTATACTTCTGGCTAGCACCCTGACCTTCACTTTGAAAGTGCCTGTTTGCCCTTTCTGATTTTTTAGGTAGTTAAAAATGGATATTTATGCTAGGTGTTGTGCTAACAGAAGTAGGTCACTGTGATTCAGCTGCATAGTTCTCCAAGCCCATTAGAGCTGTCAAGGGACAGCCCACCTCCAGCTCTCTGGAAGTATGTTCATGTGCATTTTGTTAACAAAATGTAGCTCCAATACATTGAGATTCCCTTCATGAACTGGAAATTTCTGGTTTCTTCAAAGACTGCATTTTTTCATGTGAGGTTTTGCTGCAAGCTGGGCACATGATGTTCTGCCCAGGTTGGCTTGTGAGAAGGCATGTTTCCCTGTGAGCTTTTACATTTGAGGGGTGTGACTTTGACCAGCTGAAAACATCCATGGGTGGACTCTGAGGAGAGGACCTATATACAGGACAATACACAGTGAGACATTGCTTTTTGGATCGACATCACTGTGCTGATCTTTGTGCTTTGACATCACAGCACTGATCTTTGCGCTTTGACACTTGACTTCACAGAGAAACACGTTTCAGAGAACTTCTCCAGGAAATTCAACTGAGTCTCGTGGCTTTTGCTGACTTCATGTTGCCCATTGTGTTTGCCTTTGGACTGGACTGCTGGTATCCTGATCTAATGACCCATCAACCCTTTCAACACGAAGTACAAAAAAGGACTACAGCCCCTTTTCCTACTAATCTCATACCTAAGGTTTCAGGGGTTGGAAGGGAGGTAAAGATGCTGAAGAATCTGAAATAAAGTAGGTTTGGTGAAAAATCTAAGCCTATACCTTCATATTTTAAACAACGCTTCTCCAACTTACAATGAGCGACAGAGTCTCTGCTGAGGACGGGGCAGTAAAGCACACAGCACTCAGCAGCCCTGGGCATTGCCCACAGGTCATGATACTACGGTGCTGGAGAGGCAATTTTCAAATTGTGATTTATATAGCAACGAGGACAATAAGTTTTCTTTCTTCTGTTGCTAAAAATGGCCCATTAAAAAAAACTCAGAACAAACAAACAAAAAAATGTGTTAGGATACTAACAGGTCCTGAGAGAAAAAAAGGGGCCACCAAGACCACTGCTCAGGCTTTATGCTTTGCCCTTTCTGAGAGAGTGAATCATTTGCAGCAGGAATTGGCAAATTTCTTTTATGAAGAGTCAAATATTAAATGCTTTAGACTTTACAGACTATCAGCTTTATCATACATCTTCAAGTCTCTCCTCACAAAAAGAAAACACCAGAAGATGATACAAACATGAACATGCATGGTTTGTGTCCCAGTAATATTTTATTGTTAAACATGGGTGCATCAGGTTAGGTCAGCAAGTTGAAGCCACGGCCCTGGCTTGCTCTACTGGGGTCAATGTGGGCGGTGACATCTCCAAGCTCCCATGTATTGAGAGTCAGTGGGACAACATGAGAAAATGTCAGGCCTTATGATAGTTAGCTGGCTGGAGATGCTGTCTTGGGATCTGACACAGCTCTTGTGAGCCTTTGTTAGTTTTGATAACGAGGTTGTTCTAACAGTGAGCCCAGCCCCGTGTTCTGGCTCCCAGTCCTGCCATGGTCGCTCCCTATGGTAAAGGCCAGCACCACGATGCAGTGCCTCCTGTCATAGTCTTTACCCAGCCTGAGCTCTGTGACCCAGACCTACAAACTTTTTTCTTTTTCTTCCATCCTTTCTTTTTTCCTCTTTTTAATTTACTTATTTATTATGTAGTAACTATGTGTATGTGTGTGTGTGTGTATGGTGGATCTCTGGGTGGGATGGAACCATGGTGCACATCTGGAGATCAAAAGACAACTTTGTGGACTTTATGATCCCTTTGTACTTTATATGGGTTCTGGGGCTTAAACTCAGGTCACCAGGCTTGCACAACAAACACCTTTACCCATCAACTCATCATGCGCATCCAAATCTATTTTCTTTATAAAGAGCCTACCCATAATGATTTCATGACATTAACAAATGACAGAGGATACAGAGGTGACACTCAGACATCAAGATTCATATATGTAGGAATGGATATGGTCATTGTTAGAGGAGTAAAGAATCAAGAGAAGAAACACTTCTACATAGTTTTCCATCCAAATCACTGAAAAAAGATTACTTGAAGTGTTAGAAAATTAGGAAAATGGAAATTCTACTTTAGAATTAATCTCAGCTCATCTTATTTCCTAAGACAGATTTGCATATATATATATATATACATATATATACATATAAAGGAAGTGTGTGCTATAGTTAAAAGAATGAAATGCAAGTTGAGAAAACAATCTAACAGTAGATTTAGCATTCTGAGGTATGTCTTCTGAGCCCCATGCATTTTTACAAACATGGGATTAAATTGTACAGGCTTTTGATTTACCTTTTCTATAACAATGGGGTGAGATTTTCTTGGATGAAGAAGAAATTTATTATCATTAGTCTTCAGGAAATGCAAATAAAAACCACAATCGCACACCTAATGGAATGTCCAAGATTAAGAGATTGAACACTAAACATGGCAAGGTGTAGAAAAACTAGAATTCTCACACTATTCATAAGATGTAAAATGGCAATGACATTATATATAGTCTAAACAATCACTTATTATCTAAATTAATATTTTTCTACTATGTCTGAGTAATTCTACTCTTGGGTATAAAAGAAATAATTATGTATTCTTCCCCACAAAATATATCAGATACAAAAATGTTTATGGTGGCATCATTCATAATAAATCCAAATTGAAAACACCCCAAAATATCAATTAAAATGAAAAGCACAAAGGAATAAAATAGAATATTACTCAGAAATATATAAAAAAGTAGTATACAAAGAGTCCATATAGGGGTTGGAGGGATGGCTTGTGGGTTAGAGCATGTACCACCCTTGTAGAGGACCTGACACCCATGTCAGATAGCTCACAACCACCTGTAAGTCCAGCTCCCAAGGGATCCAGCTTCCTCTTCTGAGCTCTGTTGGTACCTGCACTCAATGCATATACAGAGTAAATAAAGGACCATACCTGGTCCATACCTGGTGTTTCTGAAGCATTCAAAACTGCAAGTGGAAAGGGCCTTAAGTCATAGGAAAGGACAAAAGACAGGGAAGGAAAACACCTCCTGAGCAAGGTCTTGGGTACCAACCTGTAATTCTTACAGTTGGGAGGCTGAGGCAGAATGATTGAAAGCTCAAGGTCAACAGTGTTCAGCACTGGTGTATGCTACATAGTAAGACTTGGTCTCAGGGGAACAGGGTGAGAGGTGGAACACTTGCATGTACTATCCCAAAGCCACACACAGCATCAGAAGAAGCTAATACCATGCTGGACAAGGAGGAATGGCTCACCTGGCTTTCTCTGTTCCCTCCATTCTTCCTCTTCTCTGTGGCCGAGGTGTGACCCTAAACACTTGTCTGAGTCTATAGTGCTGAGCTCCCCACACGGTGCCTAGGTGTGTCTTTGAAGGGAACATCCTCATTCTCAGGGTAACAGCCATGCTCAGCTCCATTACAGGGGTTAATTTTGCTTTTCAGTCTTCATACAAACACAATTCCAGACCCACAGAGAATATTTATCCTCTTTTCTGAACTTGGGCATTTTGCATGACATCTGTCCTATCCATGAAGTTGGCTCTTTTTCCGCCGCTGTGCACACCGCAATATTTGACATGTAACAGATTACTTATATCTACACCTGAAGGACATAACATCCTCTATCATCAGACTGATGTGGAAAACTTGCTGCAAGTGTGCAAGTGTGTGTGTGCGAGTGTGTGTGTGTGTGTACCTAGTCACTCATTTCTTTTGTATGCATGCCTATGAGTAGCACTCATGATCACACTCTTATATTTGACTTTAAAGAACAAAGCCAAATATTTTTCCAATCTTGTTAGATTTATATTTTATCCAGCCCCGAAAGAGAGTTCTGCTGATGTCACCTCTCACCAGCCCTTGTCTTATAGGTCTCTCTAGGGTAGTTTCAATTGATGACATAATACACATAGCCACCTGGAAGACACTATTTATGAATGCCTTCTGAAGACCTGGACACCATTATCATCCTGACGACTCTGCAGAAGGCCATTCCCAAGTGTCTGTTGGTCCAGAAGCCAGCAGGAGCCCCGATGGTCCTCTCCCTGAACTAACCACTAGCAGCATGAGTTATGGGGGTCAGGAGGCAGTGAGGTTTTTGTCTTCTGAGAGTTCAAAGTTTATAGGTTCCACAGTCAAGCTTCCACTCAGTTGAAAATTGTCCCCTCACATAGGGAAAAAGTGGGAATCCATCCCTCCTTAGATTATCTTCTTGATTATCTTCCTGGCATCATTAAACTTTCAGTTGTCTGGTGACAGAGGATACTTTTCTCTTTTCTAGTGAATCATACTCCTGAATAACTCCATTTTGAAGAGCAATGTTGCAGAATCAAAACACAGCTAGAAGTCAGACCTAGTGATAAGTCTCTTTCCCACCAATAAAAATGAACAAGGGTTGCATATTTCCATACCATAACATTTCTGTTCTACAATAACCTTGAAAATAAAGTAAACCATGAAGGTAGTATACACGGGTAAAATGCATTATGGGACATTTGCGGGGGTGGGGGGTGAAGGGTGGGAAGGTGGGAGGCTTGTCCTTCTCTTGAACAGATGTCGTGTTTGCTTTCCCGGGTCCCAATACTGAACATGCCACCTCTGCTACCCCAGCACTTCAGGCAATTGCTCAAGTCTTCACTCTGGCTGGCTTTCCAGCCAGAGTGTGTGCAAAAGGGGCTGAGACAACCAAGATCTTCTAGTGGCAGAGGGGTCAGGGCCAAGGATGGTGAGGCTTCAACAAGTGACAGTCCAGACTGTGCTCTGTGCATGGACATTTGGGGCAATTCAGGTAGCCACCCCCAGAGAACTGCTGTCACTGGAGAAGGTACTCACAGGCTTCCTTCCCTACCCAGAGCCCAGGGGCCGTGGAAGAACTCCCGGCTGCTACTGTCATGGAGGCATTTGTTTTCAAACACAGGCCATCTGCCAGCTATTTAGAGGCATGTTCACCCAGCCAGCTCTTGGTGCTGGGGACTGTATTTGGGCCTGAGGGTTTTTATCAATGTCTGTTTAGAGCAGAATGAAAAATAGCTCAGGATGAAAACAGAGCATTCCCAGCCAAGAATGTGAGGTGCCCCTTCTTACAGGGTGGGTATTTGCTCTCTCTCTCTCTCCCTCTCTTACTCCAAAGTGGCCTGCTCACTTTCTTCAGTGTGTCCAAGAATAACTGGTGCTTCTTCCTTAGCAGGAGTATACAAAATAATAGCCCAGCTATGTGTGTACTTACACACATTCATGTGTGTTGACATGCAGTTTTAAAAGAAACTAAGTCTGATCTGTGGGGACATATTTAATAGCTTTATCTGGTTCTATTCACCATGGAATAAGCACCGAAGTATCATTTCAGAGGAACAGGGAAGATAAAATTGGGCTGATTGTAGCCATGAAGCTTACACCATTGAACTTACATTTTATTTGAAATCTGTGTGATTAAAACCCTCAACTCCCCAGAAGATAAGTGAAAAGCTCCCGATTCAGAATCTTGGGTTTGGAAGCATGCCTTCTCACCAGCTCATTCCATTTTCCGCTAAGTGAGGCCCTGGCCTCAGGCTCTGCTCCCCTCCTCTAGGCTTCAAGCCCACCCAGTGGCAACAGTGGGGAGGGGTAACTTTTTTCACAACTCTGTCCCTGTCCCTGTCTCTCTGTCTGTTTCTCTCTCCCCTCACAGGACTCAAGAACAAGTTTGACTCTATGCCATCTCCACAGAGGTGTTACTAATATCACATCCTAGAAAGGAGGGAATAACCCACACTTGTCCCCTATTGCCCACATGTGAATCTGCCTAGTGTGGACACTTGTTCACACAGGTTTGAGGAGGCCCAGAGGGAAAGGGCTAGGGAAGGGCACTGCAGCAAGAAGGCACAGCACACAGACTTTGATGTGTGTCAAACGTTAGGGGCTACACTGGGTTGTGGGCGCATGGCACGATGAGATTAGTTTTTTTGGACATACTGTGGGGGCTGATGTGCTGGGTTCTTCTCAAGCAGAGACATTCGTGATCGATCTGTGAGCCATGAGGAGCTATCTGTACCGACACAGTATCATCTGGCTTGCAGCGGAAGCTCTGTCATGGGTTGGACTACCTACTACCTCACTCTGTGGGTATAAAGCTGAACCTCTAGGGCAAATTTCAAATTCAAGCATAGCTGTTGCTTTGAGTACATGGCTGATGGGATAGCCAAGATATTTGCTGTTCTGTGCAGTTACTTACAGCACTGCTGATGGAACATACTACTTAGTGGGGCCAGGCGCACCTAGCACCATGGCAGGAAGGGCAGAAGATAGAGCTGACACTTGGCTTAGTTGTTTCTTTAGCCACTGTCTTGAATTACTGTCCACCCTTCACAACAGCCACAAAACTGTTCTTATCCTCAGCTATAAACAAAGAACTCAAGGCCCAAGGCCTAAGATATTGCAGAATTTGGCAAGGTTATATTCTGGGTAGTGGGTGAAACCTGAATCCAGCCTGCCTAAGTCCCTGCTACATGACATCACACTGTCTGCTTGCTCTTGGGAAGGTAGAAACATGCAACCAGATGTCCCTTGCTGGTCCCACGTTCCATCATCAGCTCACCTGGATGCTCCAAGTCCCTGAACACAGGCACCTACTCATAGTCCTCATTTCTATTAGCATAGACCAAATCCTGAGGACCCAACAGAGGTAAGAGCTGGCCAGACAGATGGCTCAGGGGACAGTGTACTGTGCAACTATGAGGAGCCGACGTTGATTCCCAGCCCTCACCCGAGGGGGACAGTGATGCTTCCACACGCATATGCCCCATGAACCCATGCACTTGTGTGCATACATATATGAACATACACACATTCAGACTCACACACGGTGCATGACTCTCTGCTCACCCTCAGCTTGAGAGCTGCTCAGGAGATAAAGAAGGCTCTGCATGGCAATGGCAGCCCTGTGGGGAAATGACCAGCAAGAACAGAAGGACAGACTCCAGCCCCAGGCTATTTCAGTCCATCAGGACTTCTCAAGGACTAACCCTCTTAGCACCATCTTCATGTGTCTCATAGAGTCACACTTCTTAGGGTTTTGTCTTCAACTGGCTTTATTTACTTGTTACTTAAATAAAATGCAGCAGAAGTGTGTGTGTTGCCATTACAAAGAAAATAATATCATTTGCCGTAAATAGAAAAAAAATCATGTTCTTCAGATCAGTTACTTATTTTTGCAAATAAAGTTTTATTGAAAGAAAGCCACACTCATGTCACAAGGGACTCCAGGGTTCTTTCAAGCCTAAAATATTTGCTCTCTGGCATTTAGGATACTTTGCAGCTAGATTTCACTGCCCTCCTGTGTGGTTGGTGGGATCAGGAGAGACTAGAGAGGTTATTAAGCCCTGACATTATTGAGACTGAAAGCTTGAGTGGGTACCACACAGAGAACAAGTCTCCCGATGGGACCAGAAGCTTTGCCAGGCAAGCTAAGTGCCTTTCAGGTATCACTGTGCTCTTGTGTGTAGAGACTATGGTTAGAGAAACACCGCAGCGGAAACCTGGTGATCTGAGAAACTGAATCCCACAGGTAGATGGGATACAGAAGAACACGCCAGAACTGTATCACCCGAGAAGCAAAGTGCGGCTGAGGAATCTTGGGCATTAGAAACCACCAGTGGGGCTTCGGGAAGTGTGACTGTTGCCTTTCTTGTCATGTGGACTACATGAGGAATCATTTCAGAGGCACACCCTGGTATATGTGAGAGTGTTTCTGGAGAGGTTTGTCTAAGGTGCGAGCACCACCTCTGATGGGAGCTCATATTCAACCTAAAGAGGAAAAGAGGAAGCCAGCTGAGGCCAGCATCCCCATTCCTCCCTTCTCATCTGCTCAGATGTGAGGTCAGGCTCACACTCCCACCGTCCTAAAGAAAAGCTACTCCCTTGACACTGGCTTCCCTGCCAAGCTGTCTGGTGGCCTTAGACTGACAGATGGATAAACCTCCTCCGCTGAGCTGCTCCTTGTTAGGTAAGTGGTTATAGCAATGAGGAAAGTAACAGGACCCCTCTGCACCACAGAACACAGAATCCTCTTCGTGTCCTTTGTCCAACCCTGGATGCCCCACAGTCCCTGGCTCCTTATCCTTTAGATAAGGTACCGGTACCCTTCCTCAGCACCAGGTTGCGTTAATGTCCTCCCCTGCTGCTTTCTCATGTAGCTGACTGAATAAGCAGCCCTGGGGAGGAGGACCAAGTGTGGACAGGATGTGGTTGGGAGAAGGGTGATAATGGTGGGCCAGAAGTTCCTGCTGAGGGAGAGGGAAGGGAAGAGGATGGTGAAAGGACTGGTGGCCAGCATCCACAGTCAGATGCCAGGTTTCACACTACCTGAGAGACCCTCACGCCCTCCCTTCATCCTAACTGACCCAGGAAGAGAGCCCTGGAGCTGAGTTCTAGTACACTCAGATACTCTCCTGTTATCTGGTCATATATTTAAGCAACTCTAGGCAAATGAGCCATCTGCCTCTCAGTGTGCAGGCACCAGGAAAGGGGGTTATTCCCTTTAGAAACGAGGCTCATGAGCTTTGTTTTTGCCACTTTGGCGTGACACAGGGTCATTACAAAGAACTTCGGTGAAGAGTGTCTCCTATTTCCTTCTCGCAGTGCCTCATCCAGGCTGTGGTTATTGCCATAGCCAAGTAGCCAGCGGCATGAAGCTGTCACCCTCCCCCACCCACCCACAAATGGCAAGAACATGGCCATGTTTCACATCTACAGCAGGCCAAGCACAGCATTAAATACATACTTCTTGCACCAGTGGCCCACAGGGCCCTGCAAGGTGGCAGGAGAGTCCTCAGGGAGGGCCAGCTCGCTCCACCACTGGTTGAGGCACGAGGGCAGCCAGAGTTGCCTTCCTGAACAACTCAAAGTCCTGCGCGCTTTCTCCTGCTCTGGCCTGCTGTGCAGTCGGAACGCCCCATTCTTCTGAGGCTGAACAAGTGTCCCCTCTCAGGAGGTGGCAAGAAAAGTGTGGCTGGAGCTGACGGAACTCTGATACTCCAGAGTCGCCTGGCTCATGCCCTGCCACGTGGCCATCAGACTGGTGCTTGGACAGTTACAAGCAGGCATCCCTCCCAGCCTGTCACTTACTTCTGGGGTGTGAGTGGTGATCAAGTGGGCCATGGAGCAAAAAGCAAGTGGTAGTAGTGGCTTCTCTCTGCTGAGCAGAAAATCTGCAAAGGCAACCAGCTAGGTGGCAATGTGGGACAAATGAGGAAATCAACTAAAATCAGAAAGACATTACCCGCCCTGGTGATGATTTTTATGGAAATTCCTGAGTACATAGGAGACTTACTGGACAACTCTCCTGATATTAAGCCTGTAAAGTCCAGCAGGGGAGCAAGCGAGCACACCAGCCAAGTCTGTAGAACAGTGAAGGTGCCTGGGGTGGTGTGCCCTGGGCCCAGAGGGTTTGTGTAGTGAAGGAGCATTGGGTCTGCACAGGGATGCTTGGAAAAGCTCCTGGAGGAAGCAATGTCTGAGGTACACACTCTCATCCCACCAGCCTGCCCTGGGGGTGGACATACTGCACATATATGACATAATACAGAGACTCTTTGAGGAGCAGCAATGAGTGCTTAGAGACTCTTACATCTGGAGATTACCCAATTGCTCTATCTACAAATTCTCTCAAGAAACTGCACTGAACAGGAAAAACAGTAATAACAAACAAACTGTGACACACACATGAAACAGAATTTCTGAGTGTGTGCGCACGTGTGAACAAAATCAAAGACGCTTGCCCAGCACCTGAACACAGCACCAGAGAGCCAACCAAAGAGGTAGCTGTCATCAGTTTGCAGTTTTAAATTCAAAAAGCAAAAATGTACCAGGTTGGAGATCATTTGTGAGTCTATGTTGTAGACATGGTGGGGGGGGATGGGGTGTCTCTGAACACAGACAGCCTCTGGTCATGGGACAGAGCATCTGGGCCCGCTACTGACCCCAACTCCAGCATGAAAGTCAGAGTTCTGGAACGATTCTTCCTTCATTTTCTCATGACTTCCTGAGCTTGGTCACAGAGCAGTTTGTTTGTGGAGGCTTGGTGCAGGTAATACCCGCAACCCACTATTTCCCACTTGAATTGCACTAGCTGGGAAGGGCCAAGGTCTGCAGGGGTCCTGTTCTGTCAACACCTTTTCTCTGTTTAATGAGACAGTGGAGGGAGGGGCAGAAAAGACGAAGCAGTTGTAGAAACTGTTTCCTGCACAGGACTCAAAGGATTAGTCCTAGCATCATGCTTGGGCTATGTGTGAACACTCTGCCTGCACTCTGAACTTAACAGGTACATGAATGCTGACTGGGCAGATACCGGAGTTCTTTTGTGTTGGGTAACTTTACAGCAAGCAAAGCCAGAGAGGAGCAAAAGGTTATCTTTAAAAACTGGTCAAAGTACTGAGAATAAGTGACTCATCAGTGGCCAGCCCAAAACAGGACATCTCTACTGGCCCCTCCACAGCTCAGCAAACCCTGAAGAAGAGCAATGGAGAGATGTAAGAGCTGGAGGATGGGAGAGAATGCTGTGAAATGTTGGCAGTCTTCTAGACTGGATAGGGCTGTTGCCCTCGGGTACTCACACTGCGGCAGCATGAGTGGTGACTACTGTAAAAGAGCCATGCACAACTGGGCCTGTCAACACGTCACTGTGCAGAGGGGAAGGGCACAGCACATAGGGTTGCCACCCTTCCCCATGGAGCGATAGGCCCTTGGTGGTGGCTGGGAGCTGGGGAGGCCTAATCCTCAGTGGCTAGCCTCTGATAAGCTGCCCTTATTCAACAAAATGTTCCATCCCCAATGCTCATGCAAGCAACCCTATTAAATGCAATGGTGCAGTGGGACGCAGACACACACACACAGGTATGAAAGCAGAAGAGGAACTTCTGGGAACAGTTTGGGTAGGAGATGGTGATAAGATGAAAACAGGGAAAAATTACATTCTGTATGTGTATGAATTTCATTTGGTTGTAGCCAAGAGGCAGAAAAGTGGTGTTTCTAGAGTTTACAAACAGTTGGGAGCCTTGCACAGAAAGATAGTATATATGTGGATTGTGGAAGTACATGCAAAGCACTATGGGAAGAGTGAGTGTCCTGCCTTGGGTATGTAGTGGACGCTGGGTCTTCTGAGAAGACACGGCACAACCATGGGCAGCTGGAGCTCAGTGGGAGGAAGAATGAGGTCAACACAGGCTCAAGTTTCTATGCATCATAAGTGAACATGGCTTTAGCCTGTGTCTGTGGGAAGAAGCACAATTTGAGGTGTTGAGGTGACAGAGTGGCTACATAGCATGGAGAGTGCTGGACCAGCCACTTAGAGTGGCTGGCATATCAAGGCAAGGGGTCCAGGTGGACCACACCCAGAATCCCTTGTGACTTTCTCTTGGCTGTCCTGTGTCATCTTGACAAAGAGCCAAACAGTTTCTAAAATGCCATCTCCTGCATAGCCAAAGACATTTTTAAAAAGTTTAAGTTCTTAAAAAATTCAGACCTTAAAAAGTAAAAGCTTTGGCTTAATGCTCTGGACTATTCACTTGGACTTATGTAAGCAACCTACCAGGCAGGATTTCTTGTTCTGTAATCATGGCAAGGGCAGAGTCATGTTGAATCTGCTACCTAGGGAGCCGATTAGCTGCTTATCCACACTTGAAGCTTATCCTACTTCTTTTTACAATCATCCTTCATTCGCTGTTTGTCTTTTTTAGGACAGAGTCTCACACAGTGTCCCAGGCTAGCCCAGAAATCACTAAATAGCAATAGTAAGTAGCCCTGACTGCAAATTTTTTACAGTGGTGCTGAGGATGAGCAAGGACCCTAGTGTGCATGCTGTTTTTATGTATTTCTTGTTTCTGTGTAGGGCATTACCTTGGTGTTCCCCCTGAGCTTGCAAGGAGCTCTTCCTGCAGCTTGGAGTCCCCCTGCCTCTGTGGCTTCTTCTCTGAGTCTCCATAAATTTTTGTAGCACTTTTAGAATGGCTGCTGAAAATCGATTCTTCTCACTCCCCATTAGCACTCTTAAACTCCATGCTGTGGCCGCTGGCTGCAAAAAGGCCTCCCTGAGCCTGCAAAGCCCTCAGAAAACACGAGACCCACCCGCATTTATCAGGAGAAGCCCTTAGCCCCAACCCCAGTACTTCAGCGGACTACGGAGGAGTACATTTTACTAGCAAATCCCTTTACACATTTAAAATCAAATTTAATCTATCAGAATTAAATCTTCACATGGTATTCTAGGGAATACATCTCTAATATAGAGCAAGCAGTGTGCTGATTGTTTTATTAACCACTGTAATAAAACAGAGTAGAAAAAAGTAATTCAGAGTTTTAAAAGCTGCTTTTTATGGTGTGCAGTATATATTTCAGTTTGAATGCAGGGTTATAATCAAACTCCTACTCTGGCCCTCGAGATGGCTCAGGGGGTGAAGGTGCTAGCTCCAAGGCTTGCCAACTTGAGTTTGATTTCTGGTACCTAAATGGTAAAGGAGAGAACTGACCCTACTAACTGTTCTCTGACCTGCACTCTTGAGCCATGCATGACAGGTATATGCTATGTGTTTGTACAAATTGGAGTTGATGGTGTCTTTAAAAAGTAAAGGGAGCACCTAAAGAAGATAAACAAGAAAGAGGAGCCGGGGTAAGATGACCAATCCTCACTTAGATAGACAAATGGGATGGACATTGAATGTAGGAGAAAACACGCAACAGGACAGGAGCCTACCACAGAGGGCCTCTGAAAGACTCTACCTAGCAATGTATCAAAGCAGATATTAAGACTCATAATCAAACCTTCGGCAGAGTGCAGGGAACCATATGAAAGAAGGGGGAGTTAGTAAGACTTGGAGAGGACAAGAGCTCCACAAAGACCAACTAGATCAGGGCACAGGGGTCTTTTATGAGACTGTTTCTCCAACCAAGGACCATATATGGATATAACTTAGAACCCCTGCTTGTGTGTAGCAAATGGTAGCTCAATATCCAAGTGGGTACCCTAGTAAGGGGAACAGGGACTATTTCTGTCATGAACTCAATGGCTGGCTCTTCGACACCCCACCCCACCCCCGCAAGGGAGGAGCAGCCTTGCTATACCCCAGAAAAGGACACTGCAGTCAGCCCTGAAGAGACCTGATAAGCTAGAGTTAGATGGAAGGGGAGGAGGTCCTCCCCCATCAGTGGACTTGGAAAGGGGCAGGGAGGAGATGAGGAAGGGAAGGGAGAATGGAAGGGAATGAGGGAGGGGGCTATGGCTACAAAGTAGATAACCTGTGATCAATATAAAAATAAATAAATTTTAAAAAAGTAAAGGGAGGTATTAAGTTGGGAAGAGGAATAAAATCAAAATACATGGTATGAAATTCTCAAATTTTGTATATACTTATATACATATACAGTATATATATATATATATATATATAGACAAATAGCCTCAAATTATATATGTATATACACACATATATCATATACGCTAATAAATAATAAAAAAGTTAAAACGTCATTCCTCAATATCTGTGTTAGGTTGAACATAACAATTAACTTCTTCAAATTTTAGTTGCCATGAAAAATAAAAGGAGGAGAGGAGTCCTAAAAATCTGACTCCTGGGCTATCATGAAGACTAGTGGGAAGAAAAGAAAGTATGATTCACAGCAGCTGAGAGACAGAAAATCCTAGGTGCCAACCAACAGACGAACAGTAATGAATAAAAAGATGGGGATTAAAAATAAGATATTATAATAATTTTTAAAAGATGGGGGTTACATAAACAATAGTTTTATTCAGCCATAAAAATGAAACTATGCCACTTATAGAAAAATGGACGAAACTAGACATCGTCATGTTAATGAAAACAAGCCAACCTCAAAAATCAACCACTCCATCTGTCTGTCTGTCTGTCCATCCATATGTCTGGAAATTATTTTTTACTTTTAAAATTATATACATGTGTGGGTGTAGGTTTGTCCTCATGAGTACAGGTAGCTGTGTGACAAGAAGGCATTAGACTTCTGTAGCTAGAGTAAGTGCTGGGAACTGAACTTGGGTCCTCTACAGGAGCAATACTTTCACTTTCAACCACTGAGCCCAAGGGAGACTATGTAGGAAGAGGAAGAGAACCAGTTGGAGAGAGAATCGGGACAAGAGAGTGCATGCATGTGTGTGTGTGTTCGTGAGCCAGCAAAATATATAATATACTCAGAAAATGTTATGGAGCTCATTTTTTATTAACTAATTTATGCTAGGAAATAAAAAGCAGTTAATGCAATATCTGACATGTAGAAAACATCCTGTGGGTTGGCTACCCCTGTAACCTGATTCTTAGATTTATCTGCTCCCTACCAAACACGAAGAATGAAGAAGAGCAGGCATGGTGGACACGTCAGCACGTACAGGCAGGAAGAGCCTCCCCTTCAGACCATCTTAGTTCCATAGTTGGTCCAAGAAAGGTATGGGTTACATGAGACCCAGTCTCAAAATTAGGAAGGAAGGGAGGGAAGAAGGGAAGTGATTAAAAAGAAGACAGAAAAACATGAAGAAATGAAGGATGGTCTGGGGCAAGCACTACGGAATTTGATGTCTTTAGCAGACACGATGTTATATGTTCTTTTGGTAGGTCAGTGGGTTGAGCCCAGTGTCTCAAGCATACCAGACAAGGGCTTTTCCAGTGAGCCACACCATTCACTCCTATTTTTGATTATATGCTAAGGGATACTTTCTTCCTGCCTTTGGCCCTCTTATTTAGCTAACGTAGACTTCAGCCCTATGCTCAAGTGCCTGGTATAGGACACATACCAGTGACAACAGATTGTGTTCACAGAAGGTATATGACTCAAATCAGACCAACAGGAGTACAGCCTACACTGTGGTGGCATAATCATGATCCAAGTCTGCGTCTCTGTCTCTGCCTCTCTCACTTGCTCGCTACTTCCTCTCTCTCCTTCCCTCCTCCAGGAAGACAAGCTTGGAGCTGCTAGTGGCCATCTTTGTCAGCCACAGAGAATAGCTTTCCAATTAGGAAGGTTACAGTAGCACACAACATGGGATGAAGAGAAAGGAGCCCAGAGCCCTTTAAGCCAGCGACTTGCACGGACTGTCAGTGATATGTGCTGATTTTTAGCTAAGCCGCTCTGAGTAGCTTGTCACTTTCACTCAAGAGGCTCTTCCCTCCTCAGCCAGGCTTCTCCCAGGGTTCTATTTTCTACATACCAAATCCAAGATCTCTTGGTTCAAAATAGCTCTTGCAACCCACAACAGGATACCCTGTTATGGATGGGGTGCCCATGGAGAACACTTCCCATATCTCAGGCACTTCCAGGATCCCGGGGTAGCCTCCTGCCAAGTGACTCTAACAAATCGACAAGCTCCATGCTGGCACTGAAGACAAGCATCAACGTTGCAAAGCAATTGGGTGAGGAGAAGAGGCATGCTTGAGCTGGACACTTGGTTCTCGTTGCACAGGAAGGTTCTGCTGGCATGACCTGTCTGTCTTTTGGGGTGTTGGTGTTCTTGCTTGTCAAGCAAGTGAAACCAATCTCTAAGATCTGTTTTCAGTTCTAACATTCCAGAATCTTCTGTTACTCCAGGGCTCCTCTCCATTATGCATGGTGTGGGATAATTAGTTACAATTCTCATTTATCTGCTTCCTTCTGTTTCAGCTTTAAAAATACTCTATCAGACTCTCAATTTCTGTATTCCAAGTACTTATTTCTCCTCCAATTTCCTTCTAAGAAAACATTTATTTATGTAGTTGGACATAAAGATTCCATTTTCTTCCCATTTCTATATTTTTAAATCTAATTAAGGTGATAAGTTCCTCGAGAGTTGAAGCTAGGGTTTTCCTGTGGGTGTAAACATTATTTTTTTTAATTGCCAACTAAGCTGCCAATTTTGACAGGGAAGCAGGATATGGGTTTTAAGTAATATAAGCAGGAAATGGGTTTTCAGCCCACATAAAGAAAGTACAAAACTACTAATTTTTTCCAAGTTCCTATCTGACTTACTCATTTATAACATTTGTCAGAATTGAAGTTCTCCCACAAGCATGCATGTGATCTCCATGTTGACAGGAGCATCAGATGACCTGTCAAGTGTTACCCAGGTAGATAACATGGCATGGGTGTCAGATGAAAAAAAAACCAAAACAGAACATCAGGCGACCTTCCTGGTATCACTTTTGTAAATAACATGGTCATTTCAGGTCAGCAGGCTTTTCCCGGCAGGGGTGAAAGGTCAGCCCTAAGATAATTGAACATCAGCTTCCCAGCTCCACGTTTCTTGCTCTCTAGTAATGCTCATCCAGGAGTTTAGAGAGATCAAGTAGCTGGATAACAAGTGACCACATTGATCCTCTGCAGACAGAGGGATGGTCCACACACAACCCTTCTTATTGGCTGCCTACCTCAGGCTTGTTCCTGGGGACTCTATGCATGAAGAGGACTTCAGCTCCAAAGGCCATAATGGGCACCTCTTGGTAAACATAATTGAATAATGTGGAGGCAGAGGTCATAGGGTTGGTTGGCACTGTAGTTGGGGCCTGCTGTCAGAAGCTTGCTTTCTGTCACCTGGTTTTCCATTAGAAGACCCACTTTGTCCTGCAGATGACTTCTTGTTGTGCCCACTTGATTTCTTGTTTACATGCATTGGAAAGGAGAGCACATCTGTCCCAATGTTCTAAGGACCAGTTTCGAATTGTCTCTCTTGAGACTGTGCTAGGTACATTCAGTGAACTGGGCACTGTGGCTGAAATGAACAGCCAGCTGGCATAAGATTAACTGTGTTAAGCCCCTTCCTGAAGAGGACAACCCCACGCAATGAGGCAAGGGGAAGGTTCATGAACAGTGCTCAGAAGGGGGAGTGTGTCTACTGAGGAACGGCTACTGCACTGGCTGGGCATTGGCAGCAGAAGCCAGGCACCACTGGAGCAGTGCCCAGGGCTCTCTTTTCTCAGCCCACGCTTCTGAAGGCTCTGCTTCCGGGATTTAATCTCCAACAAAAGTCTTTGGTTCACAGCATAGCTTTTCTAATGCACAGTAAAATCATGGATGGGTATTCTTCTTGTCCTACATTCTTGGAGGACAAAGGGGTTCCAGTTTCCCTGGATAGCAAAGTGAGCCCACAACATATCCTGAGGTGATAGGATGAATGAAGAAGCATCAGTGCCATCCAGGCCTCACCTGGGACAAACTTCTGTGGCATCTTGAGCCTGCTTCTTGGTTCATTCACCTGGGGCACATACCTATGGCTTATTTTAGGCCTATTACCCACACTGTTTACCTGAGACACATCCGTATGATGCTTCAGTCCTGATGGGTAAACCATTTACCATCATATTCTTCTCTATGTAGAAGCATTGAGAAGAAAATATAAATAACAAAAAAAAAAATCTTTATAACATCTGTCTACATTAACTCATCTAAAATCAACTCTACTTAAACACATCAGATGTTTATGACTCAATAAGGAACTTTTAATTTATTTAATTATTTGTGTTAATCTTATTGGGAAGGAATGGATTAGAAGAGAAAAGCTAGCTCAACTTGAGAAAAATGCCAGTGTCCCCAGTACCCAAAGGTTCCTTCTAAAACAACTGTATACCATGTCTCCCATCTACAAACAGGCAATTTCTACCTTCACAAGTATTATGACTTTTCATCTCAATCATCCCCATGTTATAAAGCCCTTATTCTCACTGTCAAGATGAGGATACAGTGCAAGGCTGCATTGACTGTCAGCTCTAGAGCCCTACAGAGTCAGGACCCCTTCTGGAATTTGCAGCCACAACACCTATGACTTGGTTTTCACCAACTATCATTCAGGTTTATCTTCATAGTTATTTCATTTTCATGTCATCTCTGTGTACGCCTGGCCATGGCAGCATGTCACGACTGTCACATCTGGATATTCCATGTTAACATTTGATTTGATCTTAGGAGCTGAGCAAATACGTTCATAGATAAGGTAAACAGGGAAATGCTCGTGTTTGAGGTTCCACTTACACTCTTTGGACATTCCCACTTCAAAGCACTTCTGCAGGCGGCAGTACTGGCACCGATTCCTAGTGACCTTGTTAATAACACAGTTCTTATCTCGGTGGCAGGTGTAGATCATGTTCTTCTGAATACTTCGGCGGAAAAAGCCCTGCAAGCAAGAAGATGAGGGGATAAACACCTAGCTCCACTAGAGACCAAAACCCATCTTAGGATGCACCTTTGGGCTCAGCCTACTGATAAAAGAATGGCTGCAAAAACAGAACTGAAAACCTCAAACCCCAAATCTAGAGAAATGGTTCAGCAGCAGAAAGCATTTTTTTGTTCTTTCAGAGGACACAGGTTCTGTGCCCAGCACTCACACTGGCAGCTCACAACTGCCTGTGGTTCCAAAAGGACTCTGACACCCTCTTTTTACCTCCTTTTTACCCCCAATGACCGTTTTAGTCAAAACTAGAGATGACTTTCAGTGTCTTACTTGGGACACATCAGACAGAGCTAGAACCCATGCCAGCTTAGAGTATCTGATTCTTTGGATAGCCAGGACAGCTCCAGGAACCTACTGCTAGGGAAGCCCAGGAAGGAGGCATAACGTTTGCCAAAGACACTGCAAGAGTTTGGAACTTCTGAGGAGTCTTCTGCAAGACTGATTTTGTATTTAGCTCCATATTATAACCGTTTATATAATGTTTAATACCCCAAACTGAAAACAAGGCAGAAAAATGGGTTCAGCTTATTTCCGTTAGTGCAGAATGACCCTGTTTAGCACGGAAGACATCCTTTTCTCTATAAAGGGTATAGAAAGCTAGAGATTTTTTTAAAAGTCTGGCTTGGGCACAGAGAATTTCTGCCAAAGAAACAATAATCCTTCGGAATATTGTTTTGTTCCCTTGTGGGGGACATCAATGAACTCTGCAACTAATTTGGCAATCACTTATTTTTCGCTTTCATCCTGCATGTCTGTGTGTCTATATACTCATTTTCTATTTGTCTGTCTGTCTGTCTATCTGCTTACCTGCCATCTCATCTATCTACGTTCCCTCATGCTGTCCCTCGAGCCGGCTTTGCATGTACTCCTCTCATCAATAAATGAAAGTTTTATTTGACTTTATTTACATGTGTTTGCTGAGTGTGTTGTCATTGTTCTTTTTTAACTTCCTGAGAATACTGTGACAAAATCAGCAATACATCCCGAATTGTGAGAAACACTCATGAAATGAAGCGAACTTAAGTTTCAAAAATAAGGGTCTCACATCCTCCCTGTAGCCCACCCCTGCCCAGTTACTACCAGACAGCGCTGCAGACATGGCTAACAGAGTGCTGCTTGCACAAATCCCCATAAGGAAGTAGTCGGTGATAAACACTTGCCTGCTAGCTCCACTCTCTTCTAATTGCCTGATGGAGAACTTCTGGTTTGCATATGAAAGCATGGAGCTCTACCCTAGCTAGTGCAGTCTGATTTATAACCACTCTCCACATCATTCTCTTGAATGCTGGAAGTAAGGAAGTATGGTAAACAGGGCACAAGTCTTCCCACATGAGGACAACCCTGCCTGCAGTGGGTTACCATGGTGGGAGCCTACCAGCTGCCAATGCTCGACGGTGAGCCAAGAACGCCCATGGAATGCATGTTGTTTATGATTTTCACACAGGTGCCCCAGGATTCTAGAGTCTAAACAAACACGTTGTTACTGGCATGGTTTTAATGTAAGAGCCTGGAAATCTGGTTTAAGGCTGCCTTGCCGTCAGTAGCCCAGACACACGTTTTCCAAGAAAACATTGTTTATTTTTCTATCTCTGGTGCTACAAGAATGCTCAGAATCTAAAACAGCAGGTTACAAGTATCCCGGGACCTGAGAAGTATGTGCTTCTGTATTGGAACACTGCACAGCACCCTTAGTTCTCAGAGGTACCAACTCAACATTAAAAAAAAAAAATCATTGCTCCTTGGCCAAGAGAACATGGTGGAAAGAGACAGATAGTCTCTGTGTGTGAGAGGAACCAAAGAGGCAGGGAGACACAGGTGCCCTTTTCATTTATTAAAAGTTCAGCAAATTTTTAGTGACTGTGGAGTACAGAAAAACAACAGGGTGATATTTAAGGGAAATAAGAGAGAACTAATGAACTTTATACATCACTAATTACCTGTCAGTGTGGCTCAGAAACTAAATAGGACTTCTTGGTTTTCAAGATCAGACTTTGGCAGGGTGTCAGCAAGTCTCAGTTTCAGGAAATCATTCCCAGCATGGCAGAACCCTCGCTGACTATGATACATGCTGAGAGGTATTTTGATCTGTGTGTTGGGTAAACAGAGACTGTCTGTGATTCATATGGAGTTTTGTGTCACCCACATCTTTGTCGTCCTTCACTGACATCCTGAGTTGTGGCAGAAACCTTAGCCCTTCTAGAACCTCAGCTTCTAGGACTGTGTGTGGATGAAGAGGGGGACAGAGGCCCACGTCATTAATGCTTTAACGTTTTCATATAGGATGGCTTTCTGCTTGCTATTTAAGAGGGACTTGTTTTTATCTCTGGGATGCTTGGGAAGCCTGCACCATAAACATAGAAGATCCTGTGAGGAAATGTTCAGATGGAATCTCATGCCCCATGGAGAGTAGACCTGTGGAAGGTGTCGAGTCCTGGGCCACCGCATTCCCTGCTGAGATGAATCTGAGTGAATATCAGGAACACAGTAGCATTTAAAGATTTTTTTTGAGGAATTCTGAGGAAACTCATATGCCTTATCACATAATTCAATGTGATTGAAAGCCATCTATCTATCTATCTATCTATCTATCTATCTATCTATCTATATCTGACTCAAAATGAAAAGCCTATTATGATTGGACAAAATGGGCTTTAGAAGTCCACATACAATAATTCTTGAAGAAAGTAGTTGTCAAATACCTATAGAACAAAGACTGAAAGGCTGAATATGAAAAGGCTGAGGAGCTGGTTCCATCTGGAGAAAGACAGGAGTGTAGCTGGTCTTTGCTACTTGTGGGTTCTTCTTTTTGCCACCCTTTATCCCCCCCCCCCTTTCATCCCCTAACACTAGATAGAAGAGAAACAAGAATAGAGGGGAGAGAGAAAATAGGAAAACCCCTGAATCTAATTTCTTCCTGTTTGTTTCTTCTTTGACATGGCTACTAGCAAACCACAACCAATTAGTGGCCAACAACCATCGACCCTGCCTCTCAGGGTCCTAGCATTTATATACTCTCTAAAAAATTCCCACAATTCCAAATGTCACAGAGTTACAGAAACTGTCTGTAGTGGGCAAAACCACGCCTCTGCTAGAGCATGAGGCAAATCATAGTCAACTGCTTCAGACAGTCCGTAGTAGACCCATACCTGGGGTTAAAATGAAGACATATTCTTAAAATACTTTCAGAATGATCACTACAGAAGAGAGGTCAGACACAGCAAAGAGAGTGCCCTGCTTTGGAGTTAAGCCCTTGCCAGCAGCCTCTTCACTGATCCTATGCCCTAAGCAAGTCACAGCCTTGTACGCTGAGCTCTCAGCATCTCAATCAGGGACTGGAGGATGTCTTCTCTAGCTGCCTAGTCCTGGGTTACAAATGCAACACTGTACCAGAAAGTGAGAGCCAGGGATGGCCAAGAAAGAGTTAGTGTGAGAAGACTGAGGAAAGAGACTCCTCCTGAATGGGCAGGAGTGGTTGTTTTCTATACTAGCTAGAAGCTTGAAGGACATCAAGGACCAAAATGGCATCTATGGTCATCTCGGAGTCATGACAAGTTCTCTAGGGAATATCTATGGCTGCCTTGAAGTTGGGACCCTATTGTAGTGCCCCAGGGCTTGTGGCTTAGGACCCAGGTGTTTGACCCCAAAGTCTCATATTTGTAAACTCACTTTCTTTAGACATCCCAGGGAGCTTCCATGAGTGGCTCATCAACAAAGCCTTTTGTTGCTGATATACACAAGGATGCTTCTTCTCCTAGCAGCTTTGGTATTTCTTCTTGTATGCTTCATTCATTCAAAGGCAGTTAAAGCATTAAGCAATAGTACTATTTGCTTTCAAGGTTACATGGATAACCTGAGGGTTACCAGACTGTGGCCATGGTCACAGCCTATGGATCCCACAGATATAATGAATTTTTCCATTATGGGGCTTCAGAACCACCAACCTTTCTGGTACCCACATCTCTCTGCTACTGACAAAAGACAGGCAGAGAGGCTGGCTCCTGTAACTACAGCAAACACAGTGGTGTCATCACGATGTCCACTACAGCTCCCTGGAATGATGACGGGATTGGATGAGGTGAGAGAGAAAGTCAAGGAAACAGCTATTCAACACCTGGAAGAATGGCATATGCCAGGGCTAAGGGAGAATTGGACACATAGCAGACGTTCTATAAATAAGTGTTGAATGAATGAATGAATGATGACAAATTATAACCAGGACCTGCAGGATAGTTTTAATTCACACCTCAGTTCATTTAATGTATGTATCCATTAAGTATATTTCTTAAGGTGGTATTACTTGAACTTATGAAGGTGAATCACAACATTTCTCACAATGAAAAACTTGCAGGTAAGTGAGTGGGAATCAGCTTTGCCAGTGGCGATTTCTGTTGGTGAGTCCTGACTTCTGTGGGTCAACTGATTGGTGTCAACTACTGTTCTTGTGGGCCATTTCTGGTGTTTTTAAGTCAGCACGACTTCTGCTGAGTGTTTATCATTTTCAATGGATCACAGCTTTTATTGATTAGCCATGATTTTACTCACTGTGCATTCTGTTGTCTGGAGAGTGAAAGCTGGCAATACAAAGAACACTCATTTTTGGCTCAAGCAGGCATACCAGCATTTCCAACAAGACTCTAGTGTTTTCTGTCTGTCAAGTTCCCAACTGCTCTTACCTCATGTCTATCAGATCTTGCCAGGATATCCATGAAGGGTGGTAAAGACGAGGGATTCATGGTAGTACCATGTGGCTCCTTTATTAGGCACACTAGGGAGTACTCCCAACCTGCTCAGACTATTTCTGTCCCACCTGGGGGCTATGAAAGATCATTGCTCTGACTCACTTTCTATTAACATCAGTGCAGAAACTATCTTCAAACAAAAAGTACTTGCCTGGCAGATCTGTGTGAGTTCAAGGCCAGCCTGGTCTACAAAGCCAGTCCAGAACAGCCAAGGCTACACAGAGAAATCTTGTCTCAAAAAACCAAAAACCAAACCAAAACCAAAACCTCAAATATCCTTCCGGTACATAAATACCTAAAATTCTAAATTCCCTCAGTGGACTAACAAGCGTGAGCCTGCTTGTTCATGAAGTACACAAAGAGAAGTGTTCCAGCTCTCTCTCACCGTAGTTTGTCATGTGATAGCTTGGGGCCACCTTCTCTCCTCTAGCATGTCCAAATCATGAGCTTGAGTCACCTCTCAGCTTCCAGATGGTGTCATGTGAAACAATGCTCACTGTCTTCCACAGAGGCCGATTTTTTAAAAATGGAAAATTTAGTCTACAGGTGTGAGCTGGGTTTTAGTTCAGGCGTGTGTGAATTTTCATTCTGATTCCAGCAGTTAAGCGTCACTGTGGCTTTGTGCTAAGGCCTCAGTTCACTCATCTGCAGAAAAGACTGGAAAAGTTCTTACCAACTTGGATGAGGATTGTCCGTATCAACCACAGCACAATGTCTCCCATGTAACAAGAACTTGGTGAGAGTTCACTCTTGTTATTAGAAAAACCTGTTTCCTTAACGTTTCGTTATGGGAGGATTCCCACACACATTCTGTGATTAAAATAAAGACTCTCTATTTGGAATCGGTGTTCTTAAGGGCAAAGCCCTCACAGTTCCACGGCTGTTTGTGTTCACTCATCCACTCACTGATTTAGTAACTGGGCGCCAGTAGGCTGGTGTGGATGGCAGAGCTTTGTCACTGTCCTTCCTCAGTCTATGCTGTGGGTTGGATATAAACTGTTCCCTATGGACTTTTATATTTGAACACTTGGCCCCCATGTGGTGATGCCACTTGGGAAGGTTCTAGAACCTTCAGTTAGTGGAGCCATGGTGGAAGAAGTATGTCACAGGGGCAGGCTTTGGGGTTACACAGCCTGCCCCACCCACCTTCCCCTATATGATTTTTTTTTTTTTTTTTTTAGCACAGATACAGTGTGAGCAACCTCCTGCCTCAGCTGCCATGGCTTCCCTGCCTGCAGTCACGTCTTCCCCACCATGATAGACTAAGTCCCTCTGGAGCTATAAGCTATAACAATCTCTTTTTGACTTGTTTTTTCATCTGGGTACCTGTTACTGTAATGGAAAAGAACATGATCTATAAGAAATTACAACAAGTGAGTCCTGCTAAAGTTGCCACAGAGCAGATGAACGAGCACATCACACTTGACCTCAGCTGAAGACAGAAGAAGCGGCGCAGTAAGGACTTCAGTGGAAGCAAGCCATGAGCAAGATTGGTGTGGCACTTAGTAGGTCATAATAAAGCTCTGACCCAGGAGGCGAAAGCAGTGGGACTTTAAAGGAGCTTGAGGGGACCCCCACTTGATCTGGGCTCTAGAGAAGGAGTATGGTGTGAGGAGCAGGTATTTTTCCAGAGGCTCTCTGGGTCAGCAGCACAGGATGGGGCACAGGGTGAAGGATGGAAGCGCACAGGAGACAACGGAAGAAGGGGTGGATGTTCAGGCTTCAAAAGGCCTTGAAGGAATGCCAAGCATGGAGTAGGAAGACACTGTACTCTCCTACACCACAGAAGCCAGGGTCAGAATTATGGCTGGCTAAAAACTGCCAAGGGAGCTAGGAGTTCCTGACTTCATACTGCTGTTTACTAGTGTTGCTATTACTAATACTATTTTCATTAAGTAGCTCTTGGGATCTGGGTACCAATTCAGACTTATAATACCTGGGCTGCCCTTTGCTGGGCAAGACCATAGCCAGAAAATTCTTACCCTGAGATAGTGTTGCCATCACTGCCTTGAATTTAATCATCACACATATTTGTGAGGAGTCGCACTGTGCTATTCTGCTGGTGAGCTGTGCCTCACTCTACAGCTGTGCAATCAGGCTTGGATGTTTGGTATGTATTACAATGGTTTCAGGGTAGACTCTCAGCAAAAACTGTATTTTTCAGAAAGGCAGTTTGGCATCATTTGTAGTCACAAAAAACACTGGGTCAGGAGAATTACTGGAAAAGCACTGTGGGACCCTGGGTGGCTAGTTTTAGTTGTTAACTCAGTAGAACCTAGAATCTCCTGGCAAGAGAGTCTCAATGAGAATTGTTTAGATTAGGCATGTCTGTAGGGGATTGTGTGATTGTGAACTGAAGTGGGAAGTCTAAGGCCACTGTGGGTAACACCATTTCCTAGCCAACGGGCCTGAACTAAGTGTGGATAGTGTGCTGAGCTCTGACTATACATGCAGCCATTTCTCTGTTCTTCACTATCGATGTGATATGACTAGCTGTTTCATGTTCCTGCTACCTTGATATACCTAAAATGATAAAATGTAACTTGAAAATGTCAGCTGAAATAAGCCCTTTATCCCTATATTCCTTTTTGTCATGATAGTCTATCACAGCAACAGAAATGAAGGAGAATAAACTATATGTTTGTGCTAAGATGTGGCCCAATTGATTTCTGTATCTGTGAGGCTCCCAGGAAAAAAGAAAGAGATCCAGGAACCATATAAAGCAAATATATTTGTTTTATCTTATCATTACAGGGAAAAGATCCCAAGTTCATCTCAACGCAAGAGCAGTCAGGTGACCAGCAGGTCACGGGCTGCTGAGGGCAGCAGGCAGCAGTTCATATTCCCAGACCTGCCACCAGCAGGGGGTGGGTGGGGACTGTGGCCACTCTGGGAAGCAAGGTTTCAAGACCAGGAAACATGTTGCCTTAAACAAACAGAAAACACCCTCCGTGGGTGGAAGCCTATTCGTGACAGCCCCTAGGACGTTATTAATAGCAGGCTTGGGGCGAACAAGTGAATAACCACCCAGCAGAAAAGACAATGGGTGAGAGGGAGGGAGAAAGCGGAAATAGCCACAGTGTGATGATGGAGGGTTTCCTCTCGAGGTGGTGGGCACCGGGCCTAAGGCAAGGAAAACTCCAAGCCAGGCAGTCAGTGTTGGGTTGGGACTGCCTGTGGCCAGAAGAGGAACAAAGTATGATCTGGTCCGAGTTCCACAGAAGGAAGCCCCAGAGGGTGGGGCTCAGGAATGTTTGCTTGTTCTGTTTTTAAATTAGTAAATAGCTCCCTACTAGGACTTGTTCTCAGACAGGGAATTCAGTAAACATAAGTGGATAGCAATATAAGCTGAGTAGAAAGACCAACTCAGAAACACTGTTTCTACACGTAGACTAATCTTTCTGGAAGACCAGATTACAGCATTTTTTTATTCTTTCAGGTGAGGGCCTCCTGAGAGATCAACTTCCCTTAGGTCCAGGAGCCGTCACGTTCAGATCCCCAGCTAATTAAAACTCACTGTGCTTAGCTATGAGAAGGTGGCCTCTTGGTCAAGGCCTGGACTTGCACAGTGACAGTAAAGGCCCACACTTGCAGAGTCTCAGCATCCAGGAAGGGCACAGAGCTAATTCCTAAGCTCACAATAAAATTTACTATAGAGCAACAGGATCCTGTGAAGAAAGGCTGCTGGGTAATTCATACAAAGAAACCTATGGTCAGGGGAGATGACCCAATTGGATCAAATATTTTAATTGAGGTAAAAAATATTTTCCTCAAAATATGACATTGGATAAAATAATGCTTATAGATGATGAAGACTCATGAAGTTCAATGATCACGATCCTGTTCTAGGGGACAGGCGGTGATCCTCTTTCTTTAAGGATGGGTGAGTGGTAAGCATGTGGTCTCACAGGGCCTGGACAGCTCCCTGTGACCGAATGTGTCTAGAGAGACAAGACTTTCCAGTATGTTCTGGGCGTTTCTCTTTCCTGGGAGTCATGGGCTCCTTTTCTTGACCTTAAGGCTGTTGAAAGACTACGGATTAGACATTATTAAGTAGTCCCCACAGTCACACTGACGCCCCCGGATTCCCTTGAGATGCCTTGAGAAATTCCACTACCTCAGAGAGAGTCAGAAAGGCAGAGCTTGCAAAGATTATTTGATCAGGTTTTACTATGGGCTTTATGTCCTGCCTAGGGGACTCTGGGAGGCCCGGGCAGGGGGAAAAACAGGCACACTAAGAACTTTTCCATACTTGCATACAGTTTTCTTCCCAAGACTGGGATAATGAGGTGAAACTGCAGGAGGGGCCAGAGCTTCTTGGTGACCGCTGGCTGTCCTGTCCATACTTGAGATCCACCCTAATTCAGAACAAACTTAAAAGAAAGTCAAGAACATGGGGGTAGGGCCGCAAATGGGCTATCCTGAGAACTCTAATGAAAAAGGGACATGATCTGTGGACGGCATCTGGGGACACACTCATTGCTTCTTGAGAGTTTGAAGATGTAGAAGGAAATCTATAGCAGCAAGTGAAAGAATTCACTGGGCCCACAGAATGCTCTTTCACTCTGGGCTGGAGAATTTAAACCAAGCAAAAACAGCTGATTTCTAGATTACGTGGGTCAGTTACCGGTAACTATGCATACCATAGTTACCATTTATTATCAGGGTTACATTAGATAGAACAGGGCAAGAAGCCAATGAGTTTAAAGCTTTTGACTCTCAATTATTTTACTGAGAAAATGTGCCACAATAGCTTTTTAGCTAAAGCCCAGCATCGAGCAGGCCCTACTGCTCTGAGCATCGGTCATAAGTTTCAACTGCACCTAAATGAAGGTTCCCGTCTGGCCTGGGAAGGAGAGGGGAAAATGCTAGCAGAAGGAAACAGAGTCAAAATCACTTTAATACACTCCAAAACTCTTTGCCAAAGACCATGACTTTTAAAATCCGTAAGTCTGGTCTGCAGTGTGCACCGTTAACACAGGCAGAGCTCTGCTCGGTCATAACACTCTCTGAACATTGCCATAGCAACCTCACACAGTTCGTCATTCAAAACCCTTTTACAGACACCAATAATTATGATGGACTTACAATGTTTTATGACATTAAAGACCTAAATTAGTAGAGGAAAAAATGACTACCCACAATTTGATAGGCCTTTTCCCCTCTTGTCTCAAGCAGATAGAATTTTCAAGGCTGTCTTTCTGGTAGAGTTTTTCTCCCTGACTTTATACATGGTTCCATGCTAAAGCTAAAGAGGAAAGGGAATAAGTCTGTGGTAATGTAAGGGCCAGAAAAAGGAGGAAACTTAGGTATTTACATTTATGCTTTCAAAAGCCCAGCAAGTGGAAAATAACAGGGGAGAGACCTCTGCTCTGGGGGAGCTGAGTCTCACCACAATTATCTAGAAAATACTACCGAAGACCCAGCTTCCAAAATAGAAGCCCTCCGTGTATGGAATAGGCATGTTGACACCAGGCAACAGTCTGCCATGAGAAGGCACCATCCCAAGTCACAGTCACAAACATGGAGGTGGCCGGTAAGAGGGGCCATTGCCTGCCAGGGTCTTCGAGGGCCTTTGGCTAGTGTGACACTTGTCTAGGCCAGGCACACCCAGGGAGTTCTCTCTGCACTGCATCTTTGTGATCTGTGGACTCTACAGTCAAAGTCCTTCTTCGCCTTGTTCTGTGCATAACACACACTCCTGCTCTGGCAGACAGGAGAGGCAGACTCTCACAAAACCATGACCTTGTTCCCAGCCATCAACACAGCCTATTAGAAATTCAACAACAGGACGATGCCCTGTGTATAACTTTCCCCAAGACAGTTCACAGAATAAGGCAGGCCTGTATTCTCTCATTTGGGAAGAGAATACCAGAAACTCTAACATTATTATAGGAAAGGCATAGAAATAGAACCTAAACCCAATGAAGGAGTAGCTACTGAAGTTCTTTTCTTCCTCTTTTTTAATTTTTGTTTTTAGGTTAGCATAGAAAGCTGTGAGTCTCATTATAGCAGCTTCATATAGCTGTGTTATTATACCTTGTTCTTGATTGGTCCCTTATCCCACCTCATCTCCCCTAGAACATTCTTAGTATAAGGAAAAAGACAAGGAAGTGATATTTTCAGCAGCAAGGCTCCCATATCATAAATTCAGGCAGAAGTGCTAATTTAGTGATTTATTCCAACTCCCCTTCTCTCTCATCAAATTAGCAAAGAGATGGGCTGGAATTTCACCCACAGGCTCCCCTTTCTTGATCTTTAACATTAAAACAGCTACATTATGTCAGCACGAGGCCAAGATTTGAGATCAAATAGGTCCCCAATGCAAAGGGAAAGTTCTTTTAAACACCGTGAACTTGCCTGCAATTAGCACATTCAGAGCTGCCCCCTAAGCACCTGCTACAGAAAAGTGTACTCGTGGAGCTCCTGTTGATTCCAAGACCTTCAATTTACATGTACGGATCCTACTCCAGTAAGAGAGAATTTAACAGAATATACAGAATTAATTTTTAAGTGTGCTTTCCTGCTTTCTGTTCTGTCCAATTCTTGCTGATACAGAGCGGATGTCTCTCACCACATCAGAGGCAGAACAGCCCTTGCCATGAAAGAGGCACCTGCCAGTGAGTCAGATGGCTCTCCAGCTCTCAATTAAAGGCCACCTAATGGATGTAGGGGGAGCTATTTTGTTTTCCCTGACAGAGCCCTTAGTTTTAAACTCTCAGCTTCATTTTCAAAAATTGCTGCCTTTAGACAGAAACAACATCCATCTTTTGTGAAAAGCACATTCCTCCATCTCCTGCATCAAAACTGCATATCCTCTGGCTGCACGGAGCTTCCTGTGGTCTAGGGTGGGCCTATTAGAAGATGGTAGTCCCTGGTGTTGGAGCTTGCTCTGAGGATGCTGGGTCCCTGCTCCTGGGTAGGAAGGCTCAACCAGAGTTTTGGGTGCTTTACCCTAGCTTTGCTTTCTAGAGATAATGGGCCCAGGGAGCCATATTCACTTTTCTAATGGTTTCCAGAAGGGCAAAGGAGATAACATGGAAGGGATGGGTTTCTTTTGAGCCCAGGATCCAAACACACTAGGGGATCTGAACCATATGCCTATTCTGGAATTTGGGAATTATTTTCCTTAGATCAAAGAGGATGGAACATTTCTTTGGACGTGGTTGGCCTTCTTCCTTGGAACACACACATTCTCAGCAAGGATATTTCTATCTAGTTTTCTCCAATGAGTAATTAGGAGAGGTTCACAGGCAGGTGTAGGAAAAAAGAGCTAGGCTCCATAAATCACAAATGAACCACATGAACCAACAAAGGACCTTGCAGCCTTCTGAACACAGCTTAGTCAGGAAGCAGCTTCCAGACTTGAGGGAATGTCGAGGGGGTCAATCTCCTGCTGCCAGTGGGAGGATGGACAAGTGCATCCTCAACGGGGGAAGCAGGTAGTCTGAGTTGCCTGTGCTCTGCTCTGGCAGCCCAGACGTCTTACCCTGATTCCTGTTTGTTTTCACTATCTCCTGCGGTAGTGTGGGAAGGACAAGAGATGGCTTCTGGGGGCACAGGACACCCTGGCCAGCCTCACAGAGCTCATGACAGTGTCAGGCAGTCGTGCAAAAGGTAGGTTCCCACCTTTCCAGGAAAAGGGAACCCACATGCAGGAGTCCTTCTGAAGGAGGCTTGAACTAATTTGTAATTTTAAATTTCCAAATGGATTTTATGAGCTGGCTTGCTCAAAGCATTTCCTTTAATTTTTAATTTTTATTTGCACAGTGCTCCAAAACCGCCCCAATGTGAGTTTTCTCCTCCCATCTTGTTATTTTAATGGGGGAAGGGACAAGTGTCCTGCTGGTCATTAGCCTTAGGTGTTCTCATTTAACAGACTGAAAACAACAACAACAACAAAACAAAAAACACAGACGTAAATTATTTATAACCATTGTATCTATGTGTGTTCCACATTCATTTGCAACTCGCAAGGGACGAAGACTATTCTTCACTTTTAGTTGTGTTAGTATCTTGTCTGTTTTCCTAAAAGTAGAAATGGTGGAGGCCGAGGCAGGAAGGCTGGGGAAGTAACTGCAGCACAGCATTAGGAGGAAGCCCAGAGATGCTATTCGTGCCTGCCGTGTAGCTGTCATGGCATCTGATTTCTGAGAACAGGGCTGCCTGTCCTCATCGAAGTAGACGTAAGCCTGGCAGGATGGCTTCCAGCTGTCCTCTGTAACTCAGAAGTCTGGGCAAACGTGAGTTACAAGCCCTACTAGATTAATGAATGACATGATTCTTTCCATCCATCTAGGCACAAAAGAGCCACAGTATGTGAAGAAGAAGGATCTCACTCAGAACCCCCACTTCCCTCCAAAACTCAGTCATGTCATAAATAACCAAAGGGGAGTAACTAAATAGATATGTGTATATACACACACACATTTATACTATAGTCACACATATAATACAATTCCTAATCTGTACCAGAAACCTGATGAAATAAGGCCAGCAACAGAACTCAGGACTCACCGCTGGAAACTCAGGATTTAGTCTAGTTTCCTCTCCTCTGGAAACCTCTGAGACTGTCACCAAGAAAGGCACAAGTGCACTGGATGTGTCTGTGGTCAGCTCCAAAGTACTTCACTGTTACTAAATTTGAAAGAAGTCTTCAGAATCTAGCAACCCAGGAATTTGCACAGGTGAGTCTATGGTCAGTGGTAGGCATGCATGGGCGATGCTCGGACTGTGGTCTGCATGTCATTTAGTATATGGAATGTTTGTCCCAGATCAGATCCAGGACCACACTTGGCTTCCTTAGATATCACCTATGGAGCTGGGTGCATCAGCCCAACTGCCACATGCAGTCCACGCAGCTGAGGAGTGAAAGTACTCCATGCGGTCCACAGGCTGGGGACCACATCAACCTCTGCCAACAAATCCTCGTACAAAGTGCTCAGCTGCTCTTTCAGCCCCAGTCTGAATCCCTCAGACCACCTCCTAGGACCAATGTTTGAGATCTCCACACGCCTGAATGGGAGGAACCTCATTTCTATACATTCTGTAGGAGCTAGTTAGTCAGGTAAGCAAAGAGCTGCAGAGAGCACCAAATGTCCCAAATACTGGAGACTTTTGTATTGAGTCAAAAGCCAGCCAACCGACATTGATAAGAAGACACCAAAATAAGCTACATCTTATATGATATTTATGAGTTTCATTTCCACTCTGTCAAATGTAATTTGTGGCATCCCACTTCAGAGAAAGACGGCACCAGCCATTGCATCGTTTCCCCTCTGAAGCCCACCACCCAACTAGTGTGAGCTTCTAACTACTGAACTGGTGACCTCTTTAGCCATTGCCTTCTGCCTCAACACAGTCTCGCATCACCTCAAGACCTCAAGCCACCGTGTGCGAGAAGCCACAGCCAGAGCTTTTCTGCGTGTGTTCTGATGCAGGTGAGGACAAGTGATGCGCTCTTTCCCATCTGGTTCTTTTAATAAAATGGAAATGAAAAGTATACAATTAAAAAATTACATTTTACGTCCTTTTGCTAATGCCTGTAAGATGATTTTTTTGGGGGGCTTGGCAGAGACTCCAGATAGGTGGTGCAATGAAAATAACTTAATATGTAGGACCTGGGGTTCACAGAAACATATTTTTCCCAGTCAGACGGTAGCAGGCCAGCTCACGTTGCTTAATGTAAAGCCCTGGTACCTGCTGCTGCACGTCTTTTCTCACTGGACATTGGCCTTTAATCCTAATATCCCTGTGGCCGGCCCTCGGGCCGTCACACCCGGAAGCTGTCACTGTCTGTGGTGGGCTGACACCACTGCAGACACCCCAAAAGGCAAGACCACTAACTGCTCACCCTGCTTCTCCTCCTGGGCCTCAGAATTTATACCACCAATTAAGGCCATAACAAGTGCCCTGGTTGACCTCCCAGGAGCAAGAATTAATTAAGCGCAGTATTTCTTAGTAAGGAATGACATTTCCCCAAATGAGTTAACCAAGGTAGCCGCGCTGCTGACATGGCTGTTACATGCGGGACTCCTAATTATGCAAGTAGAACACTCCAAGGACACTGGCTAGTTTATGCTTTTAATTTGACAATAAAAGAAAACAAGTTTTACTTTTATTCTTATTTTGAGGGCAAAGAGGAAGCTTTGAGTATATATAATACGGGAGGCACAAAATTCTACACATCAGTAATATCAGATCATTTCTTTTACTTATTAGCAACACAAAAGAAGGAAGCTGGGGCTCACATTTGCCACCTGTCCAGCTCTCAAAAGCAAGGAGTGCACCAGAGAAATACTTCTTACCCCAGATTCTTACGGTCCCATAAATTATATAATTGAGGTGGAAACAAAACCAAAACCGACTGAAGCTTCCATTTTGCTCATGACATGATGATTGGTAGTCTAATCCAGGTTGCAGCAGAATTCTTTCTCTTTTTCTTTTTTAAATTATAATCTCCTTCTGAAATACTCTGTGGTAAGAGAGCAGCCACATACAACACACAGATGCTAGTATGTGTGTGTGTTTCTGTGTGTGTGTGATAGCTAGCTAAAGAGAGACAGACAGACAGAGACAGAGACAGGTATGTGGGTGTCCCATGGAGACCAGAGGATTTTATTTACCCTGAAGCTACAGTCATAGGGCTTATGAGCTACCCAACATGGGTACTAGGAACCAAACTGTCACCTTCCAGAACAACATCAGTCACTCTTAAGGACTGGGCCATTTCTCCAGCCTGGAAAACCCTTGTTTATGCTCAATTATACATTAATAAAATTTTACACATTTAAGATATAAAACAAACAAAATCTTCTTCCTTGAGAAGATAAAACATGGTGGGATGCATGATCCATCCCATGTCCCCTTGTCTGACAACCTCGCATAAAGCATGTTTATTAAGCCATCAGTGAAAATGGGAAAGGCCTGACTCTTGAGCACATCCACACACAGAGACGCACAGGCTGCGTACTGCATACTGTCAGCAGCCTGCTCTCTGACTCTCTTGGTAGGATACAGGGAAACATGACACTGATTTGTCTCCTCAGAGCTCTCAATCTGGAGTGAAGAAAGGCCTCAGCCTGGAAGCACTATCATGGTTGTGGTGGGAGAGAGACCTTCCCTGCCTGTCTCATCCAGGAAATTTCTAATCTGAGGTAGAAACCTCATCGTCTTTCCTTGAAGGCATGCACACAGCCAGCCCCATCCTGCAAATCCCTGCAGCCTACTTGCCAATTAATGTATTTAACTCTAAGGAGCAGGCGCTTTTTAATTTAGCTCATCCATCACCAATAGAACATTTTGGTAGAAAATATTAGAATTTCCAAATAATTTTATAGCTCTGTAAATTGCCAACATACCATCTGCAATTGAATTAACATTTATAACCAAACTGAAATAATAAATAAAGCAAATTATGCTGCAAATATTCGCAAGTGCCCAATATGCACTTGAGAATGATAATTAGCATTTTATAATCACGCTTCATTTTCTTTATCCAACTCCCTGTCACATTAATGATAAAATATTTTAAACTGTGCTCTATCTGAGAGCCGCACAGTCTCTAGATTAGCCATTAACTAATGCAGAGAAGGAGAAAGGCCACTGTTCACTCCACAGAGTTTGCCTCCCAATCTTGGCTTTGCTTATCTCTAGGTTTTGAGTCCTAGTTTGCCTTGCTAACTAGAGATACAGAAAGTTGATGCCTGATTATGTTTTCTAAACCTGTAGCTCTATGGGGTTGCCTTGTGTCCTCCTGTGAGCAGGACCCTTACATAACACAGTCTCCTAAGATAAGACATTCCACTCTAGAGTAAAGTTTATTCAGATTTTGAAGGTTATAAAAGAAGGCCTGTTAAGATTCAGAAAGTAATCAACTAAAACTTCTCAGGAAGTCCCTGAAAGCAGATTCACAAACCCGCTCCCTAACTAAGGTGGAATAAGCAGTAAGGACTGTAGAGACACAGAAAAGTCAGGCAATCTGGAAGAGACTCCCTGACCTGCATAGCTGCTTTCCAGCCACACAGCATGCTCTAGTATGACAGGGTTTGAGTTATCATCCATGCCTAGTTGATTTTCAGTGATGCAGGTGCCTTTGAGTCATCTATGTCTAAATAACCCTTGTAGTAGAAGTTTCATTAAAAAAAAAACTTAGTTGTGTAAACAGGTTTTTGTTTTTTTAATATATTTTTTATTTACATAGTATTCTGCCTGCATGTACACCTGCACGCCAGCAAAGGGCACCAGATCTCATTATAGATCTTCCAGTATAACCTTTGAGCCATCTCTCCAGCCCCAGGTTTTTGTTTTAATCTCATGTACGGATATCAAGCTGTTTTAGTTTATCCACCATAGATAATTGTCTCCTGAGGGGTGTGGTCTTTGCCAGGTGGAGATAGTTTAACTCTGAGGACTCTGACAGGGTATAAATACCAGAGCCAAGAAAGATTTCCAAGAGAAAACTCTGAGAGAGAAAGAGAGAGAGAAGGAGAAAGAAGGCGGCTGGCAGCTCTGCAATTACTATTTGCTGCTTTGTAGGACTGCTGGATGTCGTGACAACGGAGTTTGGTATTTTCCCAAAGAACCCAATGACCCTAATCAGCCGGAAGTAGCCAAAGAGAACCCTGTCTCTTCTTCCCATTAACCTTCTTTCTCTTCTACCTAGTGTTGGGGTGTTGGATGGTATTAGGAGGGATAGTAGAAAAGGGAGATACAGGCATAAAAAACCCTATTAAAATAAGATTAAAAAATAGTGCCCATAAGCCCTGTTGCAGGATATTTGATCGCTATGAACCTTAAGATTATGTTATTTACTGGATAAAACCTGTTTCTTGTTGTAGTGTGGCTCAGCTCTAGCACACAACTTTGATACAAGAACTTCCTGCTTGAGTATTGTAAACAGGATTAAATAAATTTAATTCTAGGTCAAGAGGCAAAGCAAGCAACCAGTTAACAGGAGTGAACATGAGAGAAAACTATGGAGAGTAAGAGGAAGTCAAGAGGACAGATAGAGAGACATTCAGGAAGTAGAAGGGAGGGACATTCAGTCTGAGGCCTTTCTGAGGGCGTGGAGGAGATGGCATGGGGAAGGAGGTTCCTCCTTTTTCCTCTTGGAACTTCTGCTGAGGAGGAAGGTCAGCTAGGTGCTTTCTTCGCCTCTTTGAGCTAGCAGGCTTTCACCCTAGCATACAGCTCCTGAGACTGTATTGATAAAATAGAAGGATTGAGATTTTGTTGAAAACAACATAACTCCAATAATCTAGCTGGTTCACCTTATTGGACTCTGGTGGTGTTGTTGATCAGTAAATCAGTCTGATGGTGGTCTGTCATCAGTTTCCTACTTGGAGTGAAAAGATTTCACCACAGAATGTTATACAGCAAAGACGAAAAGAAATACCATTTAAAGATGTATCATACTTGTGCTGGCTAGCTTCAGGTCAACTTGACATAACCTATAGTCATCTTAGAGGAGAAAACTTCAATCGATTAGGAGGCCAAATCAAGGAAAGCTGTGGGGTTGTTGATGACGGTAGTGTTGCAGAGTTCCAGAGGGCAGACTTCGGTCTCGGCCTCTGTCCAGCTGCTCATCGATGTGTGGGTATGAGGAGCAGTCACTGGAAGAAAGCACATGGAGGACTCGGTGGGCTGCTGTGTGCCCTGCTCACAGTCCGTCCAGCTTCTGGAAGTGCCGCTACTTCTACAGCTTGCAGCGTCATCTCTGAAAAGTCAGT
>CM053753.1:3761652-3777277 GCA_028658305.1 Pachyuromys duprasi | reverse complement strand
AAAAAAGTGCTATTGTCTCTTCTTCATAGTTGTAAAGGTTAAATGAGCTGATATATGTCAAGAGCCTAAAGCAGAACCTGGCACACAAGAGTTGATTGAAAAATAAAAAGCTAATAACACTCATTAGGCAGAAGCTTCTACAGGGCAAAGGAACCTGCAAAAGAGGTAAATGAAATGGGAACGAGAGCCAGGTGACACCAAGACTGCAAGCAGGCTGGATGCAGGTGTAGAGAAGAAAAAAAAATGCCTGGAAGACACTGTAAGGAGAAACAGTGTAGTGCTAGAACTTGCATCTGCATAGCCTCTGCTGCTCACCCAGGGCTAATGGACAACGGAGCACAGGCACCATGCTACGCTGCAGGGTCTTGCTAGCCTTCAGTTCTGCCGCTAACTCTCATAGTGCGTTAGACTGCAGAGAAGAAGTTCCAGATGGAGTCCTTTGACTCACACCTCCCAGCATCTGCCCAGAGGCCGCAAAGTGCTGACTGCTGAGTTGAGAAACAGACTGAACTTTGGGCTCATACAGAGCTGGGGCTCACACTTTCGGACAAGTTTTCAAATCTGGTGCCAACCCTATAAAAGCAGTAGACTTTCACAATGAAGAGACCAACACAACGTTCTTTCAAAGTGTTTTCTCACTTGCTGTATAAGCCCTGTGCTTGGGGTATTGAAGTTTTTTGAGGACTGGACAACACTTTGGCAAAGTCATACATATCTACAGAACTTTTCAGTGCGGCTCCTTATTCCCACCAGGCAGCAGCTCTGTCATGGCAGTCCCAGGTCTGTGGATGTGGCTCAGTAGGAGAACACTTGCCAGCATGCTCAAGGCTCTGCACTGCAGGGAACAGACACTGCCGGGAACCTACGGAGTCCCTCACCACCCGGGGCATCCCAGATTCCTTGGAAAGCAAAACTCCCATATCCAGAATGTTCTGTCTCACAAAATGGAGCCTGTGTGAAGTACATAAAGCAAATGTAATGAAGCTTTTGTGAGTGGTGGCTGTTAGGAGGCTGACTTAATTTCATTTCCCAGGTTCTAGTAATAGATACATGTGGGCCTGGAGAAGCAGGAGGGAGTCAGTCTGTCCCTCCCATGGGGCTGTGAATTAAAAGTGTCCCAGAGGAGGGGTGAGCATAGAGCAGGACTGACGTGACTGCTCCTCTCATGCTCAGTGGCCAGTCAGCACTGACGTGACTGTGGTGTACATGCTCAGCGTCAGCACATGGAATGCTTGTACCAGGGAGGTGACATGGAAGATGCTAGGATCCCACAGCTCTGTTGAAACAAGTGACAATTGAAGGCCACCAAAACCATCTCCATCATTCTGTGAATTTCCTGAAAAATCAATGAAATCTAATACCTTAAGAAGTTCAGTGTCATGTATATAAAAGGGCTTGCACAAAATCCAGCATGTTTAAAATACACACCTGGTTTGAGGTTACACTTTTAAAATAGGAACTAATTACTAAATGCCGTTCAGGGCTTTAATCTGATTTGAAATGCAGAAAAGAGAAATAGTTTTCGTTCAGAGACAGCCTGGGTCACATAATCCCATGAACATCAAGGTCCATATTTTAGAGCAGCAACAGAATAGCCTCTTGTTCTATAACCTGGCATGCCTGGCTAGTTGATCTCAATGAGGCTTCCCACTGCCCTTTCCTTGACTTGATGTACTTCACAAAAATTCACAGCCAAGGTCAAAGAGGAAAGAACAAGAAAGCATTTTAAAAACAACCCCACCTTGGGAATGTCTACGGAATTTATGCATGATTTGGGTGCCCTTCCTTTGAGTAATTAAAAGTCCACAGACAAATTCCAATTTGAAGCCAAAGAGTTTGGGTTGAAGACATGGGGCTCACACCCTGCCAAGCACAGCAGAGAACTGAGCAGCACTCTGTGTGCAGGGCATTATGGGAACACAAGGAGCAGAGAGTCCACTGCCTAAAATCAACGAGCCAACCAAGGTGTCCCTAGGTGGGGGCACATCTTTTTCCCAACTCTTCCTTTGTTACTTGGCCTATTAGAGGCCAGAACAGAGACCACTCAGGTCACGCCCATCTGCAGCTGTCTCCCTCTCCTTTCTAGTAGCTGGTTCTGTACAAGCCCCAGAACAACAGGCTCCAAGCCCTCAGGGGCTACTAGCGGGTATACACTAACTAAACAGGCCCCTGCTCCTTACACCCCTGACACCTTCAAGTCACACCTCTTGTCTTCAAATCCAAAACTCTCTTCTCCTCTTGCTGCTGTCAGAGACAGCCTGAAAATAAGCATGCAGTAAAGACCAGAATGAACTTTCCTCAAGAAACCTATAAGAAGAGAGCCCTCCCCGGACTCTGCTCAGAGTCCTTGCCATGCATCTGGCTATGTTCAGAGCTGATAACTCTCCTAGGAAAGAAAAGCTGCCTCACTGTCCACCCTGCATCTGAAATCCAAGGCCTTTCAGGTAAGTAGTGGGGATCTCTGTGCCTCAGGCTGCGTCAGTTCTCACCTTTTCAGTTGAGCCACAAGCCCTGGTGGCGAGCAAAGGTGTGTATTTGTCTTACAGTAGTTTTGTAAGGACCAGCTACCTACTTTACTTGGCATTGAATTTAGGGGAAAAAAATCCCAGTTTGCAGCAGCTTGGGGTTTCCAAAGATGGCCATGATGCCCTTACCCATGCCAGACACTCTGTTAAACATACACTGTTAAGCAGGCCAAACTCAAGGCCTTCTTGGGCTATAGAGTACATCCAAGACCAGCTGGTACTACTTGGCAAGAACCCGTTTCGAAATAAGTAAAAGAGGTTTGGTAGATTGGCTCAGGAGCACAGTGCTTGCCTAGCATGTATAAAGCCCTGGATTCAATCCCACTAGTGTAAAACCAAATAAAAATGACAAGCTAAAGTGTCCCTGGTGCCAGCCCAGCTGGAGGAGCCTCTGAGCACCTCTTCCTGGAGTCTGGAAGGGTTATTGAGTCCTTAGGCCAAATGAAGTGGACAAAAGAAACACCAAGAAAAGGACTCATGGCTCCCACTGAAGCGCTCCACAGCATTCCAGCTTCAGCCCCGGAGGCTACCCATAGCGTTTGACCCTGGAGCTGCTATCACATCTGTGAAGACACTTGTTGGCCATTCTAGTACAGTTCTAACTGAGAATCTCTTCCACAGGAAACATCAACTACTAGCCCTAAATAAAAACATCTTTACTCGATCTGCCCTGTCAGGTGACAAGTCATTCCAGCTGCTTTGGCTCAGTAACAGTAGCTCAAGATACCATGAGGCAGAAGAAATTAATGAAAAACAGAGATCTGTTATGATCATCATTTTGGGTGTAGCACAATGGATTTTCCTAAATTTATCTCATGAGCCATGCTCCAGGAACTTATGAAGATGCTCATAGAAAAGAATGATATGAAAGAGGACACAGCAAGGGAAAATGTCTCAAGGGCTTTTAAAATTTAGTTTTATTTTACAGGTATGGGTGTTTTGCCTGCATGTATGTTTGTGTACCACTTGTATGACCAGTATCAGAAGAGCTCAGAAAAGGATCTTGAAATCCCTGGTATTGAAATTATAGATAGCTGTGAACCACCATGTGAGTGCTGGGAATTGAATTCAGATACTCTGGAAGCAACTGGTGCTCTTCGTTGCTGTCTGAGCAATCTCTACAGCTCCTCAGAGGTTTTATATAGCACCTCCTAGAGTCTGAAGCAATAGCAAGAGGATCCAGTGAGTACAGCTGTGCAGAAGGACCCATATCCACGGCTCTCTGGACATTTGCTGTGGCAGCCCCTTCCTCTTTTCTATCTGGGCTCTGTGGGGCATTGAGAATGGTTCCAGCCGAAGAGCTGGAATAACAATGTCATCAGCACTGGGAGGTGAGCAGGGCCAAACAGCAAGCATCTCCCTCAATGCCAGGAACAGTGGCTCACAATGCCAGGACTAGTCCCGGAGGGAGGGTGACATGGGAGAAGGACTGTGTCTATCCAAGATGCAACAGGACACAGGTGATGGCAAATAATGGCTGCTTCTGGACACTGCGATTTCACATGCCCTTGCTTTTACAGCTTAAGCCTTATCTTGACACAATAGGGGAATGAGGACCTTGACTCTAAGGGAAGAAAGCTGTGACTAAGACAGTAACCAATCACAGGCTTTGCTTCTGCCTGGGCTGAACACCAGGAAAGTAACCAATCACAGGCTCACTGCAAGCAGTATGGATCACAAAGTTAGCCAATCACAAGATCACTCTCGGCAGTACCCTGGCTATAGCATTTAACCAACCACGGGTATAGTTCCTATGGCACCTCACAAGATGTGGCAGAAAGCCAGTAACCTTGAAGCTGCTTTAGATCTTACTGGGTCTCATGCACAGGACAGACAAGCCAGTGCATACAAAGCTCCCCACCCTGTAAAATCCAGCTAAATCATTTTTTTCATTTTTATTGAAAGTTTTTTTATTTGTCCTTAATAGAAGCTCAGCTCTATTTAGTAAGTAACCAAACTGTTAAATACATTCGGATCCCTAAACATAATTTATTCCCAGTGGTTTTCATGGTTAGTTAGTTATCTGTGACAAGTACTTAGCAGAATAGGCTCTTTGGAGGTTTCTAACCCTGCCCCTACATTCAACCTCTTGTTTCCAATACACTAAGTACTCAAGAATCAGGAGGTCTGTGGTTCAGGATTACAACAGAGAAGACACAGAATTCCCTAGATATGCTAAAAGAACACATACACACACTTCTTAAATACTTAGATTCCTGCTTATCCATCTCTGAGGACTCTCTGATTGCAAATATTTCATGTGGATATAAGGAAAGAAATTGATTAATGCTTTAAGCTAATTATATTCTGTAATGAAAGAGAGACTTGAGTTGGCTGTGTTACGTCATTGATTAATCTTGTGCAGATTCTGTGTGGCCCAATAAACTGGCTAACAGAGTTGGGACCAATTGAAGGAGTTTTTGAGTGTCAGGACATGCCTGTGGAATGTGTAAATGTCAAAGACCAGAACTCTCCTCCAAAAGCTGCTATGCTAAAACTAGTTCATTGTATTTCTAAGACATCATAGAAGTTGGAACAACAGCTTTCAAAGCATTCTTTGGCATAAATGCACCCACAAGCCCAAGGCCTCCACATGTAGCTCACACAAGACACCAGCAGACACGAGACAGAGAGAGAACCAAACTGTAGCTCTCGCCTCCCTGGTGAGCAGAGGAGCCTACTGGCTTTGAGCAACAATGGCAGTTTCCATGATCTGGGGGACTTTCCAGGCCCGTTGTGAGCTTAGAAAGCTGCTGTTTTCAGGTTTGATTACATGGAGTTGAATCAGCACTCTCTGGTCATTGTAGTTTTTCTACATTTGATCCACCATGAAAACCCCTTCTAGAACCCAAGTCTTCCCTCATGCTGACCTCCAGCATGGCTCTCCAGTATGCATAACTCTCAGAAGTGCACTTTCCACACTCCAGTTCACTTTTCTCCAATACGCACACACACACACAAAAGCAGAGGAAGAAACAGCCTTTACAGAAACAGAGCTGAGGGCATGACTGAAGGTTTTGTTTCTCTTTATTGAAAACTTTACTTTTTGAACCCACCAATTTGTGTCTTAAGCAAAGCATTGCAGGAAACCCTGCCATAATAGATGGATGGCTTTGGGGGCCTAAGAAAACACCCTGAGAAATAGACTTGAGCATATGTGTTTTCTTGCATTTGGATACAAGTGGAGCGGCAGCAGCCCCCTGGTAGATGGGCACCTTGCCTCTATTGACAGGGGTGTGGACAAAGTTCACACAAACACTTTTACCTTGTACACCAATGCATCCTGCTTTTGAGCGAAAACAAAACCAAAATCCTAACAAGAATGCCTGAGGCAACAGTGCTGGCCACAGAACTGATGGCAGAAGCCTGGGCAGGATGCTGCTAGCAGAGGAATGGAATCCTTTCAGTGTGAACAAGGCTCTGATAGGGCATGCCTGCCAGACCCCAGCTTTCCTCTTTGCCTTAGACAATGCTAGCATTGTGTACAGAAGGAGCACACACTTCATTAAGCTCCTCTCCAGGCTTGTTCCAAGGGTGAGTTCTAGAGCTCACAGAATAAAGGCTTCCCCCATTCCAGAGGGGGAATTTGCTAATTTGCACAGCATATTCAGTCTTCCTCCTGGGACAGAAAAATACCGAACTAAAGCCACGGCAGTCAAATGACATAGTTCATAGGAAGCGCAGGACATACTCCAACCCCCAAATAATAATTTTGACAGGAGGCACTCAATAACAAAAAGCCACCTAGAGGGGTGTATGATGTCCATTATGTCATCAATATGCTGGGCTAGCATGGCTATTATGATTAGTCAAGGTCGTGTGCTTTTGCTACAACATGAGAACAGAAAGAAACTATGTCATCTGGTGTCCTGCTACCAAAGCTGGAGGGAGGCCTGGATTCTACAGCTTATCGAGAGCCATATGGAAATCTCTAAAGTCTGTACTCTGAGGGCACCCTCTGAGGTCATGCAGTGTATGCATGATTTTCACCCTGGAGGCTAAGATTAGAATCTAACTCCTGATAAAGGTTCAACTCTACTGAGTAGGGCTTTCCCTGCCTGACAGACTGTCAAAGCATCACATTAGGCATATGACGGTGTTTAGAGTCTCTGGCTTTGAGAACATAGTTCAATGTGTTTCAGGGAAAGGATTAAGGGCAGAAATCGATCCAAGAATGTTTCCATAGTACACATTTCAGCAGAGTCTCAGCTAAGTCAAGGCCACACATGGCAGAGTGTGGGCTGATCAGCTCTTTGTTTCCTCCTCTAGAAAACAGAAGGAAACACTCATTCTGCCCACCTTTTTAATAACATAAAAATTAAAGCAAAACAAAACCAAAAGACCCATACTAGAAACCATCGGCTCTCGGAATATCATTTATTCTTTTCCACTGTAAGAAGTCTGTACCTGGATACATGACTATTAGCTATTCCTCTCATGCTCTTTTGTAGTTCATTTGGTTATGTGGCCAGTTCTAGTTAATGATGCCTTGGCTCTGTCCACCATCTGGTCATTGAAATCTTGTGATACCAGTGGACCAGCTCAGGTCAAACTCAGTACTGAGCCTGAATTTCTAGTCAGTGTGTGGAAGAGAGCATTTTCTAACCAAGAACATGTACTTTGTCTGTTATGTGGCACAGAGAAATTCTTTGGAATATACTTTTTTTGTCAGCTAAACGGAAAGAATTTCATTCTACTTAGGAGTTTGCTGAAACACAGAGACTATGAAGATATAGGGCAGGTTTATTGTTTCTGTTGTAGCAGTGAAAAAGGGCAGCCGTGAGCAGAGAAGGATTCTCAGCCCTGCCCCCAAGAAGAGAAGGGAAGAGCACTAAACCAACAGGCAGATTTCCCTGAGCCTCCTATACCTGTCTATAGAAATCCTTAAGGGACAAGGAAAAAGAATAGAGAGGCGCCAGTAAAATGGCGAGAAAGAAAAGGACCAGAAGACCCAGTTTTGAAAAGTGGCCAGAGCACCACCTTACACAGAAGCCAGATTCTATCCTGACTTAGCTCAAAATTATGTTGTCATTCCTGAGAAAAACATTATTAAAAAGATTTTTAAAATTTATGTGTAGGTATGTGTGTGTGTGTGTGTGTTTACAGAGACCAAAAGAGAGTGTCAGATCCCCTAGAGCTAGACTTATAGACAGTTGTAAGCCACCCAGCATGGATAGTAGGAATTGACCTCTGGCTTTATACTCTGGCAAGTGCTCCTAACTGTTGAGCCATCTCTCCAGCTCCCACAATACACTTCTCAGTGTTTCTTGGGTAGTTTGATCTATACTGAGTCACTGTGCCTTCCACATGGCATTCTGTGAGAGTCCTAGGAAAAGGACTGATTGTGTTGACAGCTGGCTCTTTGCTTTAAATCAGAAAGTCAAGAACTGATACTTTGGTAATTAAAAAAGATGAATCTAGGTCTTACTGAAGCAGGTTTTTAAGACATCCCTGCCAGGTTCAGACTGAGGGATAAGGACAGAGTGGGGATTCTCTCTGTAGGTGACAAAGGCACTTTTACCGGCCATCAATGATCTGTAGTTTGTTTACCAGAACAACAGCAATGACAGTGTCCTGCCTATTTTTAAATAAAAGGGGAAGTGAACATTAAACTACTGGTCTCAAACTTTAAACCATTCAAAACTTATAAACCCCGTTAGAGCCACCAAATCAAACTATTTTCATCTGACTAATACAAGGAAAAAATACAAGAAATATAAGAAATACATTTGGAGAGGGGTGAAGAAAAGATGGATTTTTCTGCCTTTACAACCCAAGATGACGTCTCAGATAGACTGATCTGGGCAGCCTCAGATGGGAAGAGCTGCTCCCTTGCTGTGACCACTGCTAGAGAATAAAGGGTGTTGTGCTCAGCATTTCAAGTTCCTTGATTTGGGGGTAAAGTTTCTGCTGATTTCTCTCTTCCCTGGGAAGCCACAGTACTTGGGAGTACATTTTTCTAGTCTCCTGTTCTTAAGGATTTGTTTTTAAAGAAATGGTAAAGAAAATATCTCTTGTGATGGGTTGGGTCTCTTATATGGAAGGAAGAACTTCCTAAAAAAATTAGCTCAGCTTTGGCCTCTAAACTCTTTCAGGATGTTTATAAATTTTTATAAAAGTTTGCCTGAATCAAGCACCCTATATAATTAAGTTTATCTAGTTAGGTAAACTTATAAAGGTGGGCTTCCCAACCTAGAACAGCATACAGACTCTGTTCTGCGTTTGTTATCACATTTAGTAATGTTCTGTTATTTGGGGGATTTGTACTCAAGTAAACTCCCACACAGAAGCAACTATCAGTGTGAGACATTCTAAAAATATTCTCTGGACAGAATTTGGTGTTTATCAGTGCCAATTAAGAACTCGGTTTTAAAAGTACATGTCTGCAGGATACCACAAAGCACACTTAAGTCCCCAACAGAAGGTCTCAGATTGTGAGCGCACACTCATCTCATCATTGCAAAACATTCTGTGACTGAGTGTTCTGCTGGGAACTCCAGACTCCTCTCTGACAAGGCAAGGGAAAGGGCAGTAAAGGAGAGGGACAGAATCAGCTTGGAGGAGTGGGTGTGGGTGGGTGGCTGAGGTCGAAAGGCTTATCGGCTGCTTTATATAGAACGCCACCAGTACAACTTGCAGGGCTCTCGGTGGAAAAGGTTACACTGAGGCTCACTGGGCCTTGTCCAGGGTTTCTGCAGTGTGGGCTCTGCTAGTGTCCCAAAGGGTGGCTTGCTTGTGGGAAGCTAATAGGACAAAATGGAGAACACAGGACAGAACAGCCCTGGGTGCCAAGACCCACTGCATGGGTCTTTCTGTAAGTGTCATTGCTAGGGAATGTGTGCCTCCTGGGAATTCTCTCTCCTCCTCCTCTCCTCTTTATTCTCCTCCTCCTCTTTTCCTGTTTTTTCTCCTCCTCCTCTTTTCCTCCTTCTTCTCCTCCTCCTCTTGTCTCCCTTCTTTTTTTCTTCTTTCTTTTCATTCTTCCTTCTTTTTTCTCTTTTGAGACAGGGTCTAAGTTTGTATCCCTAGCCTGGAACTGTGTGTGGCCTGTGTTCATGGTGATCCTCCTGCCTCAGCCGGTTGACTACTAAGATTCTGGGTATGTGTTACTATATCTGGCTAACTCTTTTTCTAAAAAACGTCACCATGTTAAGAAATATTTGTTTATCATATAATTGCCCAGGAAGTGGGGGTCTTGATCATGACACAGTTCTGCTACCTACTTTCTTTTGTAGGATGCCCCCAAAGCAGTGGTGCGACATACAATAGGTACAGGATTTCCTTCTCAGCTCTGAAAAAGTTGAGCTGCACACTCTTGACCAGGAATCTTAACCTTTCAGATCCCTTATCTGTGAAGTGTGCAAAAATGCTGTTGGACTAAATGGGCTATTAGAACCCATAAAAGACCTAGATAGTGGAATGTTTTCTAACCACTTGTTCAACTGTATCGTTGGCCATCTGACTGATCACCATGTGTTGCCCCTACCTGTCATAGGCCCTGAAATGAGTCAAAAAATTGTGGTTAACTATGAATGGTGAGTTCCTTCACTGGGAGAGATCTGCCCAGGAAGCTGGAGAAGACAGGGGGCAGCATGGAAGCACATGCTGGCACAAGAAGCCTGGCCCTGTGCAAGGTGGCGCAGCTGGCTCTTCTCGCTCCTCTCGGTTAAGCAATTGGTTAGCTCAAAGCACACTGGTGTCTGCTGCCTGGATAGGCTGGAAAGCCAGGGAAGCAGTTCAGCAGTAGAGCACTCGCCTAGCACTGAGAAAATAGAAAGAATTAAGAAAAGCATTTGCCTGTCTGTGCTAGCCTTCTCTCTAGCTAGAGCTCACCCACCCCTGTGTGGAACACACAGATAAACCTAATGGGCAGTGCAACCGGACAGCAGGAAAGGAGCATGAACCCAGTAGAATCTGAGTCAGGTGAGCGAAGCCATCTTAGAACAGCTGCTCTTAGCCTTGCTATGGAAGGTAAGACCTTCCCAGAGCTGCACTGTAATCACTGTCCAGAGAAGCACAAAGCGTTCAGGCTAAGCAGCAGGAAACCGTGGCAGGGCAGCACATGGTAAGTTTTCTCGTGTCCTTTCCAGCCTGATTGCTAGGTGATGTTGGAAGGAACTCAATGAGAAGGAAACCACAGGCTCCCCTAACTGTGACTATGCCGGTGTAGGCACTGTGAGGCAAGGGGCTAGAGCTCGGGCCAGGTAGACATTAGCCCTTCATGCAGCAGGACACTTTGGCCTGTTCTCTTCAGGTAAGCACTGGAGCCACCGGATTCTGAGATTGAGGCTGTGAGAAGGAACATGTCACCATATACTGTGGCGGGGGTCGGAGAATTACAGCTCAGTAGCCACACCTGGGCCATTGCTTGTTTTCTGTAAGTGAGGGTGCTGCTGCAACCATCCCCATTCTATTCCGCGGCTTACTGTGGCTGGCTGGAGAAGCGGGCTGAGTCATTCCGACAGAGGCCTTACACCTTCAGAGCCTAAAATACCTTCCATATGGCTCTCCACAGGAGCAATTTACCACCCCTGGTCTACAGCAACCAGGGTGGGCTGGCGCTGGGTCTTTGTGTGAGTCTTGAAGGAAACAGGCTGAGTTCTTTTTGTGTAAAGTAATGAGGAAATGCTGAAGAGGCATTATCAGTTCCAGCGCCAACACTGGAACCGGTGTCACCTTTCCGTGTGTAGAGCTCTATTCAAATTAATGGGAAGATGAGCAGGAACTAAACATGTCGGGCTTAGTACGTGCCAGGCACTGTACAATCTGCTGAGTACACTGGAAGCATGTATGTATGTGTGTGCATGTGTGTGTGTGTGATGCTTCATCAGTATCAGGCACCATTCCATAATATATGGTGTGTACCTAGGAATTAGGAGTGCAATGATGCTTAATAGATACTGGGTATTATTCAGTTCACTATCTGCATGGGAATTCGGTACGTCTGGTGCGTAGAAGGTGCCAGGTACTATCCCACATGCTGAGCACACGGGAACTACGTGTGTATGGTGGTTAGAAGGTGCTGGCTGCCACTCCAGATCCTGTGTGCATGGGAACTGATTTCACATTCCCAATAATATCTGTACGTGATTGAAAGTTTTGATTGTTAGTTTTGATGAGATGAAGAAATACCTAGGGCATTGATGAGGCATACCTTTCTCGGTTTCAGGCCGAGGGGGAAGACCTGCCTGGAAGGTACAGCTCTGAGTGCTGTGGACCCAGACTCAGTGATAAGAAGAAAGCTGCTCAGATGTTTTGGTTCTGTTGCTCTCCTTGTGGAGCTCCTGTCCTCTCCCTATCTTACTATTTCCCACATCTTTCATAAGATTCCATGCACTCTGCCCTAAAGTTGGCCATAAGTCTCAGCATCTGCTTTGATATTGCACCGGGGTCTTTCCTGAGACTGATACTCCAAACAAGTACAATGCATGAAGAAAACCTAGAACCCCTGCACAGATGTAGCCCATGGCAGTTCAGTGTCCGAGTGGGTTCCATAATAATGGGAACAGGGACTGCCTCTGACATGAACTGATTGGCCTGCTCTTTGATCACCCTCACCCTGATGGGAGAGCAGCCTTACCAGGCCACAGAAGAAGAGAATACAACCACTCCTAATGAGAGCTGATAGACTAGGATCAGAAGGAAGGAAAGGAAGACCTCCCTTATCAGTGGACTTGGGGAGGGGCATGTGTGGAGAAGGGGGAGGGAAGGTGGGATTGGGAGGGAAGTAGGGAGGGGCTTATGGGGGGATACAATGTGAATAAAGTATAATCAATAAAAAAATAAATAAAATTTTCATTGGAAATAAAAAAAGAAGAAGAAGAAAGCTGGTCAAATACCAGCATGCCCCTTCTCTGCCTCCTGGTCCTTCAGGTCCTGAGATGTGAGCAGACAGTCCCTGCCACCACCCAAAGATGTACTGTGCCCTCAAATGCTAGACAGATAAACTTCTCCTCCCCCTTAAGACCCCCTTAATCAGATGATCAATCACAGAGACTAAAAAACTAATTTATCCATCCCATTTTTCAGGTGTGAAAACAGCAGGAAATGTAATGTACAGATTTGTCCTTGCTCATCAAGCTGGGAGTAGCCGAGCTGGGATTTGAGTCCTGAAAGTCAAATTGTGGACTCTCTACTCTCATAAAGCTAGTGATAGATGTATAATACATGACTCAGGTCAAAATTATGCAAAGATCATATATGTAATATGTATTAGATATGGCACAGGGTATCAGTAGACATTCATAGCTGGTTTCAAAATCATGATCCTCTGCTTCAGCTTCCCAAGTGCTAAGTACATCAATGCATCTGGATTATCATTTTATTTATAGTACCATTTTATGGTTTTATATTGCCAAGCTTTTGACTAACCACATGTTCACATTTTGTTCCCTTTGTGCCCTGGAAAACATGTCACTCAACTGGAAGTCCCCTAAACGGGACATCCCAAGGGTGTGTCTAGTGGCTTTGTTGCCATAGTGATGTTGTGTCAACACAGCAGCCACTGACTGTCCCCAGAGGTGAGCCACATCCATTCATTAAGTTCCGACCATCATCATATGTCTGCCATGGCAGCTGGCAGTACCACCTGGTCCTTGGAAGATGAAGGGGCTTTTTACAGTAACGGTAAGGTCACCATGGTCACAACAGGCGGAAGCCATGACACACACTGCTTTTTTTCCTTTATTTTGAAGCTGGTTCTCAAGAATCTCAGTCTGTACCTGAACTTGCTATGTAGCCAAGGGGGACTTTGAACTTTGATTCTCCTGCTTCCACCTCCTGAGTGCTAGGAGAATAGGCAGGTTCCTCCATGCCAAGGTTAAACAGTGCTAGAGATGAGACCTAGTGCTCTACACATGTTAGGATAGCACTTTTCTAGCTGAGTCACCCCACCTTTAACTCCTTGAGAACATGTTCTGGGGTCTATTCAGGAATCCTACTTCATAGCAGAGGCTTCCACCTGAAATACTGACCCTGTGTAGCACCCCAGAGAAGAGCTAGATGAACCCTGGGCCAGTGAACCTTTGCTAGTAGTTTAAGTGGTACATATGCATGACTTTGTGTAAACTTCTAATTAAACAGAGAAATTCCAAAGGAGAAGTTGTGATGAGTACATCACCTTACAGTCAATAGGGAGAGAGTTTCTAACATGATCAACTTGTTATAGAACTAACTGTTGGGGGATGGTCTTGTGCACTGTGTATTCAGATGCTGATTTCTGTGTCCTGAGATCTGGATGTGGTCCCAACATGGACATTATCATGATAATTGAAGAATCTCCCATATCAATGTTGTGTAAAAATTGCTCCCCAATTATCTCTGATTGGTTAATAAAGAAGCTGATTAACCAATAACTGGACAGAGGGGACAGAAGGTGGGACTTCTGTTCCCAGTCAGAGTCTCAGAAAGGGTCCAGAGAGGGAGAAGAAAACAAGTTACCATGGAGAGGACCAGGTGAGTACGCCATGAGGAGGAGTTGCCGTGAGGAAAGAGAGTTACAGCAGAAGGCCAAGGCAAGACTGAGATGGCAATTGAAAGGGCATGTGTCTGGGAGGTAGACAGACTAGCATAATTGGGTTAGAAGAGATGGATATCTGCCCATTTATAGAGATTTAAAGCTTATTGAATAAATCTAATAGGTCTCTGTGCCAATTATTTGGGTGTTAAGGTGGGTACAAAAAAGTCTCCTAATAATACCATAATTCAACACTTAACAACATAAGCTGATATTGGCTATCTGTATCAAAGGCCTTGGAAGTAGAAAGGAAAGCGGTAGTAGGGCTCCAGCTAGTGGAGCGCTTGTCCATTCTGCACGAGGCCCTAGTCTCAGCCTCGGTGACCCACATGCCACACTCGCCCACACCCTTCCAAGCCACTGCCATACAGTCTATTTTTCCTGATCCACAGACACAGCAAAGACTATGAACCATTCCTTATAAGATACAAATCAGAAGTACCTTAGTATATGGAGGGCTTAATCAGAAAGTTATAATTCAACCACCACCAATCACCACAGAAACTATGTCGGTGTGCAAATTTTGACCATGCAATATAATTAATTGTAAAAACAGATTACAATTGGCTATACAGTATATAATCATATTTTATAAAGTCAAAATCTATAAATCCATATAAATATTAAATTTTAACAGATTTTCTCTGGGGAGGAACCATGTTGCTTTATATTTTCTAGACATTTACTATAGTGATGGTTTAAATGACCAATAAGATTGTGTTTTCTACTTAAACATTTTTCTGGGTATACTGCTATCTTCACTTGTGTGGATTTCTACATTACTTTGCCGGCCAGCTCAAATGCAGAGAACGTTTTACCCGAAGGGAAAGGCAGACAGCCCTGCCAGCCTCAGCACCCAGCGTTCAAGTCCTGCACATGCCAGGATCTGTGCCCTGATCCAGTTCATGGCTCTGACGAAAGGGTTTCCCATCCTGAGACTCAGTAGTTTGTACTGCTGTGGGTTTATTTCTGCTGGGGTTTATTCTAAAGAGAGTCAGAATCCCAAAGTAAAACAGGTCAGAGAATTAGCTGAGCAGGAGCCCATGAGAACAGTCTGTGCTACAGAGACTGTGAAACTGCTTACTCTGCAGATCTGGCATTTGCCTGAGGAAGGACAAGCCTCAGGCTGTGCCTCCCACCATCATGCAAGCAGGAAGGTGCCACACCTTCAGATTTCTGGGCTTGAGATAACTGAAATTTTTTTTTTTTTTTTTGGAAATCAGGAAGCATGTTTTTGATGATGGGGCAGGTTATGCCTGTAATTCCAGCACTCAGGAGATTGAGACAGCTGGAGAGCTGTGAGTTCCAGACTGTCCTGGGCTACATGGTGAGGCCTTGTCTCGATAGATAGATAAATAGATAGATAGATAGATAGATAGATAGATAGATAGATAGATAGATGATAGATGGATGGATAGATAGATAGACAGACAGATAGATGATAGATAGATAGATGATAGATAGATAGATGATAGATAGATAGATAGATGATAGATAGATGGATAGATAGATAGACAGACAGATAGATAGATGATAGATAGATAGATAATGATGGATAGATAGATAGATGATAGATAGATAGATG
>CM053753.1:3644874-3761152 GCA_028658305.1 Pachyuromys duprasi | reverse complement strand
GATAGATAGATAGATAAGCTTAAAGGTATTTTTTTTATTTATCCTCCAAATGAACAGTAGAAAGTGATTTGCTTTCATATTACATAACAAGTAGATAAAATCCATTATAATTCCACTGAAGCCCTCTCAAACGTTAGGCCATATTTAAGTGTATCCAGCTAAGGGTGAGCAGCAGTGGTCAGATGCACGAATATATGCTTTTAGCCAGTGCCAGCTGCCACCTTGGCAGAGACAGAAGGGAAGAAAGTTTTTTGAAAGCAACTCTCACATTCCCAGGGAGAGCAGGACTCTCTAAAGTCTTTGGTGAAGCTCCCCAATTGCTCTTACACTGTAAAATCCTGTTTCTTAAAATGACTGATAAAAGGGGGAACTATTGTCATTTCCTTGTGGGACAGAGTGACACTGATACATTTGTTCATTCTGTCATTAAGCACCCACCCCGGGAGAACTGGGAAAGAGACCAGGGCCTGTGTCGCTCACACTCATGAAAAACAGACACATGGTGAAGCTGACCACAAGCCGACAGCCCCCATCCCATGCCCACTTCTTGACACAGGTGCTTGGAACTGCTCCCATCTGTCCAGACCTACTGAGGCTAGGCTGAGCTGATACATGCTTTGGCTACCAGCGTGTTGCTCTGGACACCTTGTGTGATTCTTTCTTCTCTCTCTTCTGGAACCCTGCCTCTGAAATTAACCTGGCTCAGCCCACATAGAAGAGAAAGGAATCTTTCTAGCCAACAGTCAACACTTCCAGAAACATAGCTGAGCCAATTCATAGTTGGTCAGAGACACGTGATCAAGACCAGAGGAGATACACAGAGGGTCACAGAACTGTGAGCTGAGCACAGAGCTGTGGTGTGAAGACTTGGAGATGTCAGTGACATGCTAGACAATAGGGCTTGACCAGCATGGACAGAAGCTGCTCATGCTGATAAGCCCAAAGCCACAGAGTCTTTAAACTTACCCTAGCACCCTAACAACGTAAGTGAATCATATAGTCTAGGTATGAAACAGCAGACCTGAACAGCCAGATCAAGAGAACTAGGAAGCAGCAGCATATGCAGGGAAGGGCTGCCTCAAGACAACACAGCTCCTTGGAGACATTTCTGCGGAGAAGTCGCATCTGCCTATGAGTCACTTTTGGTTTCTTCTTTAAAAGATTACATGGCCTCTTTTACTCAGTTATGCTTCTTGGACTTGATAAGGGTTGTCTAGCTTGATTCAAAGCAGCCATCTCCTCATCTCTGACATGTGTTCAGCCTCCAGTGCTCTGTGGGCAGGAGCTTTATTCCAACGCTGCCGAATTTACAATGCATCTACAGTAGCACGTCCGTACAAGCTGGAAATCAAAGTGTAACTCAAAGGCCACAGGGCTGAGGAGGCAGCCAGGAGATAAATCCCAATTTCAACCTTGGCTCAACTGCAAGTTGTTTCAGTGGACTGTCAGTCGTATTTAAAAATAAAATAGAACTACAAAGACACAGATGGCATGTCCGGAGAGAAACGGGGCCATGCTGCTTAGGACGCCTTCAAAAGGTTCTTAGCAAGAAAGAAGTGTGTGTGTGTGTGTGTGTGTGTGTGTGTGCTGGGGGTATATTTTAAAGGCCCGGTAATGTTTGGCCTCAGTCACTCATTTACAGACATCTCTGAACTTTAAACTAGAGAAATGCAAGTCGATGGCAGAAACTGTGAGATGGGGCCAAGCTACAAGCCCAGCTGGAGGTGATGCTGCAGTTTTCAAACTAGCTTGTTTCTGGGGTACGGAAGGTCACACCATGAGAGCTAAGGAAAAATGAAGAGGTGAGGTACTGGGGTTACTCACCTTGCACCCTTCACAGGCACTGACGCCATAGTGGTAACCGGATGACTTGTCCTGGCAGACGAAGCAGGGCTTGTACACCCGAGGAGGAGGAAGCGGAGATGGTGGGCTCGGGACGAGCTCCTCAGAGCTGGTACTCTGGGTCTCTATTGCTAAGGTGGAGAACGGAGGGAGAGGAAATGAGAAAGCATATTTCAGTTCCCTTAGGTTTTTCCCCAGTCAGTCCCAACATCTCTGCTCCAAGCTTGAGCAATAACCCTTGCAGGACTAACACAGAAGCTGTTGTCCCAGCAGTGGTGAGGCTTAGCGACCCCTGCAAGAGCAGCCTCACATGTATCTAATTTGAAGTTCACAGGCGCCATGAGTGTGGAGGATCCCAAGTTACCCGAGAGACGCAGCAATTCAACTCAAGTCCCTCAGGCACAGCTCGTCTAAGACCAGCAGGGAGCAGTAGGTGGAACCAAAGTCCAAAGTCAGCCCTTTGAGAGCCCCGGCTTTCTCTTCTGTTTGCCCCGGCTTTCTTTTTACCTAGGGTCGTGGGTGTATTGTTTGATGCCATTGCTCACTTAACCCAAAGTCATTTATTTATTATTTTTTAATGACAAAATAAATACATGTTGAAGTCCAGTGTTGTGGGTGTATATGGCTGAACTTTCGCCATGTGGCCATGAGAAAGAAAAGTCATGACTTTGAGAGGCCCTGCACTGCTTTGAGCTGGCCCTGAGCCTGTAACACCAAGAACTCTGAGCCTAGAAAATGTAGCCTCAGGCCTGTGCAAGGAAAAGTTACGTTTAATAAGGCCTAAGATTGCATGCAGCTCATATGGGAGGTGGACTAGGTCACAACTAACCTCTAACTTGTGTACATATTCTGGACATTTGTTTATTTATCTGAGGGAACGGGGTCGCTGTTATAGGCCAGACTAGTCTTAACCTCCCAGTTCTTCTGTTCCTGCCTCCCCGATGCTATAACATAGACATACACCACCATGCCTGGCTTTTATTCCAGACTATAAACAACATGATCCCTATTTTCATTATCCAACCGTTCAAAATCCACGGAAAGGGAAATTTGTAGAGCTTGGACCTGAATGTTCTTCCACCAAAGTCAGAATATGAACTGTCCCTTTGCTTACTGCATGCCATAAAATAAGAAGAGCATAATTGGAAGGAGTCAAGTGCTCTTCCAGAATCTTCCACTCTTCAAATCACTCTGCAACACTCCAAAGAGAGTGTCCTCAAGATCACCAAGTTTCTCGTAGTTGCACTGCTCATAACTGAACTGGAGATGCTTTCTGGACACGTTTCTTCTGCAACCATACCCAGGGCACCCAGGTTCCACCACTTGCTGAGCTGGATGCTAACCCAGGCTGTCTCAGTGGTCAGCTGCCACACTGTGCACCGTGGGCTCAGCTGCAGCAGCCCTTTCCTCGGCCTCCTGGAGTCCACACTCTCCACCCTCACATTGGTGTAGGCAAGATAAAAAGGTTAAAATTAATCAGTCATCTACCTACAGGGAGTCCCCCCAATAGTCACTGATGAGGTCAGAGTCCTCACCACACTCCACAGGGCTCTCATGACATTCCCTCAGCAACATTCACCTTCCATGATTCCCTTATTGGCTGAGTTCTAAATAATCCCTTTCCATTCTTTTGAACAAGACAAGCTCGCATAGCAATGTGAGACACCATCATTTACAGCTGGGCCTGTAACCCCAGCTGTGTAGGGGAGGCACGGGTTTGATCCCAGGGCCTCTAGGCTGGGCCAGGAACATCACAGACTCTGTCCCAGACAGGCTAGCAAATAACCATACTAACCATTTTCCTCACCTACACATTCCATGATCATCAGGTCTGGCTGTTGCTCATCTCTTAGATGACAGAGTAGTGTCACTCTCAGAGGTAACCCCTCTAATTGAAGTGTCTGTGCTGTGGGAGGGAGTGTTGCTCAGAGGTAGAACTTCTGCTTAGCATGGTGACATGATGGGATCAATCCGCAGCACAAAACCAAAGGACAGAAGAAAAACCATAAGCCACCCCGCCCCCATTCCTCATCACTGTGTCGTGTTAAAAATATTAACTGTTGTCAAAACTTAGAATGTTTGTTTGCTGACAACTTTCTGTATTACGAGCCTGTTTCCACCAGTCTCGTGAGGCCAGGACTCCCCCCCCCCCCCAATGCTCACAGCCGACACTGACACTCTTCCTCCACAGCAGATGATCAATAAACACTGGCCGAATTAACTCACGGACTTTTCCCTTTCTTTCCTCTTTTCAAACACTAAGTGTTTTTCTAAGTAGTTACATGATGAAATTTGAAATAAAAAAGCACTCTTATACTCATTTGCTTCCTTAAAAAAGTAATTAGCCCTTTGGAAAAGAATCAACTATAATTATAGTATTTTCATAATTCATAAGAATCTTGGAGTGAATTCACTGGGGTGGTATGAGTCCCAGTAGAAAAATCCATTGAGGTCTTTACAGGCTAGATCTGAGGACAGCAATGGAGACATAAATCTCACGTGCCTACTTCTTCTGGCATACAAAAACCCTGGCTTTGAGGATTGTGTACGGTGGTGCCAAGTGTCCAGCAGACAGGGAAGGCTTGAGAAGTTGCTGGGGCTTGCCAAGATCAAACCCTCATGGGAAAGCAGCCTCATACTCCTCAGTGTCCCTCCAAAATCAGATCAGGAATCATGGCATCCACATAAAAACAGCACTTGTTGAAGTTAATACTTCCATCTTTGTAAAAATTGTAAGAAAGTTCAGACAAGAATGCTGTGTGCTAGCACACACATCTCACAATCTCTTCATTTGCAATCTTGAGGCATACTTGCCAGACTTTTTTCCATGTACTTAAATGCCTTTGTTTGCTTACTAAAGTGGAATTGTACTGAGATTGGGGCACTGTTTGGTTTATGACATCATGACTGTAGTTCCTTGTTAGTATTTTTCCTCCAAAACATCTCACAGGACAGGAATGAGCATCTTCAAAGATAATCTCAGTGTATTTCCATCTATTGCTTTAGGATAAATTCTCAGAATTGTAATTGTTAAATTCAGTAGAGATGGTGTTTCAAAATGATAGTGTTTCGTTCATGCTGAAAAACTGCCATCTAGGAAGGCTGCCCATGCTCACGGTCCTTGCTTTCATGCCCACTTTCCAGGTTGGGTTGATATTGTGTGTGCTTTTGTTTTTGCATCAACAGCTCTGCAAAAACATCATTAGTGAGCACCCTGTTCTTCACATGAATGAGACATGGGCTTCCGAGGAATGGCTACTCTGTCTCAGAGAGTAGTAAATAGTTCTGTCAGGGCTGGACTCAGCTGTCACAGCCATGCCCTGAGCTTCAAAAGTGGGTGGTAATTTCCATAAACATGCCATTTCAATACCTGTACTGAAGGGAACCCAACATTTTTCCTTCTCAGTGAGGAAACAGAATGGAGGATGAGCTAATCCCAAGAAGTGTGAGCCACGGAAAGAAATAAGGAGGGGCCCAGAGATGCTCAAAATCCCAAATGTGTTGAAAGTGCTGAGAAGAACCTACTGTGGACAAGCAAATTTATAACAATGGATAGATCCAGAAGCGTCCCTGAAATTCCTCAGGTGTGAAAATTTTCGCCAAGCAATCAGCACAGCATGGCATGGGCCTGCTCAGCACAGCACAGGGAACTATCACACCCTCACTCCATGTGCCCACTTGCTTGTAGTCAGAAAGACTGGATCATGCCAGGCTGTGTCATATGCTGCGTGGAGCCCCAGATGAGCCATGTCTGGTGTGGCATGGCTTTCTTCTTAGTTACCCAAGTGGCTGAGGCTGGAGAAGAAGGGGTAAGCTCAAGCTTCGCCTGGGCTACTAAATGAGATCAAAGCTCAGCCTAGGCAAGTCAAGGAGACTCTGTCTCAAAACTTAAAAAACAAAACAAAACAAAACTCTTACAACTAAATGCTAACGTATTTGCCTAGCATACATGGGACCATGGGTTGACCCCTGAGTACTGAAAAAAAAAAAAGTGTATTAACATATGCGGTCTGTGCTTTTATGTTCTTTCTCTGTGAGTGTAGTTCTTAAAGTGCCATGAGTAACTGAAAACTTCAGATTTCAGTAGCATGAGAGCTGGCTGCAGGCAAACATTTCAAGGCACGTTCTAGAATGGAACCAGGATTTGGTACTAAGATAAAAGAAGAGAAGGACTTCAATGGATTCTCTTGGTCTCTAGTAATATGGCATAAAATCACCTTGGCAAAGTTTATCAGAGTTCTTCTTGCTGCTTGCCTGCCCACTTGCCTCCCCAGAAAGAGGTGGGATCAGTGGGGAACAGAGGTGGCTCTCCTTCCAGGGACAGTTTTGGTATTTAAGGTGGATACAGATGGCTTAGCTATTGATTTGTTCACCATCACCCTGCTTAAATCAATAATCTATTAGTCCCTTTAAATTAGAGTTGGATTCATCAAATGCCCTTGAGATCCTCAAACATTTTCTTCCTTATTCCAGGCAAGCACAATCAGTCTACGGAATGATAAAATTTTTGCTTGAAAACTCTGCCGGCTCAGCAGACAATGCGCTCTGTATTAGCCCATTCAGCAATCTCAAACAGGCCAAAAAGCAGCTTGTAGACTTCCCAAGGGGAAAGAAGCTTGTGTCATTCAATAAAGTAATGGCACTGCAGCCATCCTGGTGGACTACAGGCTGGAGAGTCAGTCTTTGAGGAATGGTTCTGACCTGCCGCTTGCCTCCTGCTCCTATCCATTTGCTTACTTGTTCACTTACTGACTGTTCTGTCAGGCCACCACCTCTCCAACCCGAAGCATCACCCACATTGCAAACCAAATGGGGTGCTGGCTTCTTTGCTCATGTATGGGAAGAAGAGGTGAACCGGCTGTGTAGTAGAGGGGTACCCCGGGCAGGGGCTGTGTCAGCAGCAGAGAGGCCAATAGCCTCGCTTGGCAATACATGTATCCTGGAGATAGGGGACCTTTGAGAACTAAACACCTTGAGAGTGTTTGAAACCCCATCACTACTTTAGCATTGACAGGCTGGTCCTCGAGGAAAACATGGTGGTCTGCTTTGCCCTTCTTTCCTTGTTCCCTCCTTTCCTTTCTTCCTTCCTTCCTATATGTTTTTGTTTGGTTTTACATTTGTTTTAAGACAGAGTCTCATATGTAGCTTAGGCCTGTCTTCAGATACACCATGCTGCTGAGGCTGGCTTTGAACTTTTGATCCTCCTGTCCTAGCCTCCTTCCTTCCCATCAGTGTTCCTCAAAGTATGGCCCCCAGCAGTGGCACATCACAGCCAGGAAAGCTGGCATTGGTCTTCAAACTGTGACTTTTCAGCTGGTCCTGGCAAGGAGCCATTTACCTACCCTACCTTTTATAAACTGATCAAATGAAATCAAAACAACAGAGACTGAGGAATGCAAAGAGCATCCCAAAGTACCAACTAGAAAGTAGCTTTAAAAGACAAACTCACACCCTCACGCTGCTGTAAAAGTTTCAAGCCCTGGCTGTTCCCTCTCCCACTGAACTGGCAGCAGGTTACTGAGGCCCAGGGACCAGCAGGGACTCCACACACGGTAAAAACCTATGCAGTTGGGGCAACACAAAAGCAGAACCAGTACCGCTCCTGAGGCGGCATTCTTAAACACTACCATGACCCCAGGAGTTGTCTTGGTTTCAAAATGAAGCCAAAAGGAAAAACCTCAAAACAAAAACAAAACCAAAACCATAGCTGCCTTTTAAGTGGGCATTGCACTCAATAACTGGACTCACCTGGGAAAACACAGTACAAATGTCCTGTTGTCAACAAAGCACCTGAGTGTGGCTTAAACACACAGAACGTCCCCAACAATAGCTACTCCACAATTCCTTTCGTGCTTGGCATTTTTCTAAAGGTTAGATTAAGGAGCAGATAGCACATTTAAGAGCTCTGTAGACGCTTTGGCTTTTGTGAGCGCTAATTTATAGCCCACTAGCCCCTGTTGACAGATTGCAGGATCCTATGCTTGCTTTGATTAGAGGCAGGCAGGCATCAGGCATCATGAAAGACCTGCCTCTTTACTAGAACCTTCTGATTAAGACAGTATTTTAATGCAGCCTCTGGGCAGCTGATACTTATGTGAAAAAGGAGCTGTGAAGCAAAAGGCATTTCCTGCACAGCCCCTGGGGAATTTGGAGCCTAGCTCTGGGGTCTGTGGGTAGGACTCACTGCAACTAATTAAGGGCGAAAAGGCGACGTTGCATTTGATCAAAACATCCAGTTAGGTTTGATTTTTGTTGGCACCAGAGAGCCAAATTTGGACTCCTCCACCCCCACCCCATCTCCACTTTTCTCCGCAGGATCGCAAAACCCAGGGCTCGGCTCATATACATAGGGGAGAAAGTCAAAGGAAACGCCAAAGTTCAACTAAAGTACAAGTAATTAGAACCAGATTCGGCTGTTGCATGTGCGCATGCGCGAGCGAGCTTGCAGAGCCTTTTTATTAACTTGCCATTTGCAGGCCTAGGTACGCCCTGGAGATGGGTGGAAGACCCTACAGGGACCATGCTTGGGGAGGAGGCTCATGGGCCTTGCAAAGGACGGTTTGAAAGTGTGTGGTTGATTAGAGGGGCAGCCCGTGTGATGCAGTCCTAGGATGCTTCACAGGACTGGGAGGGGTAACAGAGAAGGACCCCCGCCCCAGCCCTGGCCTCCTGACTTTGTAACCTGTGGGTGACCCCAGCTCTGTGTGTGCTTGCCCGGGTCAGCACTGAGCCTAGAGGAGCTGAAGAAGGCGTGTGAGCTCCTACTCTGACCACACATATAATGGGTGAGGGACATAGGCTGATTTTTGAGTTGCTTCATATTACAGGCCCAGACCCTCCTCTGGGTGATTTTTTAGGACACAGAACCTGGCCCACAGAGACTGTGGACCATCTAGGCATCCTAAGAAATAGCCAGATAATTCCTGTACACGTTAATATTTAGATACGCTAACATAAAAATCCCACCCACTGTCCTCACTAACTCCCAATTGCATTTTGCTGGGTCTGGCCGGCTTGGGAGCTCCACGAGCTTCCCAGTGCGCCTTGCGGTGTTTCAAGCATTAGGATGTAGGCTCTGTAGAATAAGAAACTCCCTTCTCTCTCACAAATTTGACTGTGACTTGCAGCCGGTGCTTAACTCAAAGTATCTGGAAGGAACCAGAAGGAACAGTATGCACTGTCTACTGAGCACTCGCTCTGGCCCTGGTCTTGCTAAGCCATCACTCCTCCCCAAAGCCACGGGGCGGCAGGAGCAGGGGCCATGCCCTCTGCTGAGACAATCACTGTCATGGAAACCCTTCACTGTCATCTCTTTATTTCCTACCTCTCTCGCTTGTTTTAGGCCTGGGATTGCACACGTAAGTTAGAGCAGGAGCTCTGTGGCCCTCTCTTTAATTCACACGCATGATTTCCCAACGCTGACACGATTCAAGCTCTGGGCCTCAAAGGGAGAGTGAAGCCTCGGGGACCTGTCATTCAGCCTGTGAGCTGAGCTCAACCTGTCTGAGCTCACCACCAGTAGGAGACATCACTCCCAGGAATGACTTTATTATAGTTAGTGATGTCATCTCTTCACAAGGGACTGCAACATGCCTGACACCTATATTTTATATTTATCACACACATCCCATTTCAAGGAACATATGTGAAGATTACCTTATAAGGTGTTCTGTGTGAGGCTGCTTCCTGGGACATATTAAGTCAGCTCAGGACAGGGTTCAAATAGACTTTCCCTGAAAAGCACGACAGGCTGACACTTTTAACTGCGAGTTAATGGAGATGAAGCTGCGTGGAGAGAACACACACTGAGCGGCCTCAGGAGTCAGGTCAGCATAGAATTAACTGTGCCGTAATGGTAAGGTCCCCTTGAGAGTTTATCCCAATGCCACATGATTTGGTTCCACATTCTACTCCTAAATTAGGAATCTCGTAACTTTTAAGACAGTTATTGTACTAACTTGATTATCATGTGCTCAGATTTCCCAAAATAGAAAGTAGACTAAAACATAAGCGTCAAAGTGTCCATTATGCAGAAGCACCTTCTTTATCTGTGCACTGTAAGTGTGTGCGAAAGCCAGGTGGCATCAGCCTTATGAAAAAGTAGCAAGAAAGCTGGTGTGGTGGCTCACATCTGTAATCGTAGCACTTAGGAGGCAGAGGCCAGGCTGTGCTGCAGCGGTTCCAGGTGAGCTGGGGTCACACGACAAACTCTTGTCTCAAAATATGAAAGGTAAAAGGAGAAAAGTAAAAGTAACGAGGAGATGATTTTCAGGAGGCAACACTGAAATCTTCGTGGCCACACTACCACAGCTGAGGAGGCTGTAACATGAATGACTGATACAAGAATTTAACCACACCTTTCTTCTCAGAAGCATTCTCTGCTTGCTCAAATATATAGTTTTCTGTGTTAATTCTTACAGACGCATGTCATATTTACTTCCTGAAATAACTGTGGAGCTAATTTAATCCTCAGTGTATAGGTTCCCCTCATGACATCATGCACCTGCATAGACTTTGTTGTTACAGGTTCCCTTCATGATGTCATGCACCTGTGGAGACTATGGTGGAGATGATGGGAGTTCATGGGTTTGGCTCCCAGGTCAATTGGACTTCATCTTCCTCTGTTGAGTTTTCTTTACTTCTCTGAGCTGCAGTTCTTCCTTCCTGAAAATTTAGATATTCCTAAAAGTCTTGTTGGTGAAAGGAAAGCAATGTTAGGAACGTGCCTAGTACACAGGAAGAGTTCAGTAAATGATAACTAATAGAGCCTTCCAGTAAACATTTTTCTCCCACCTTCCTTATTCTAGGGCAGGCTTCTTAATCAGCACCAACGTTTCCTGTAGGGCCACTGCAGGATTCTGGGCTGTTGCAGTGGGGGTTGGGGACCAGCAGCTTCTGCTATAGGAACAATACAAAAGCAGGCGAACAAAACAGCAAGCTGCTGACCACTGCTAAGACCAGTGACCACCAAGATGGCATAGATATGATGGAGGACTGCCTGAACCTCCTCACATGTTCCTTGTAATAACCCAGTGGGAGCTCCACCGGAGTCAGGCAAAGTTATGGTCTTGTACAAAGTGGTGTTTGAGCTGGGATCTGCCTCTCCCTGCACCATTGGCTCTGGCAGGTCACTTTGCCTTTCGAGTGCCCTTCTGCGCTTCTTTTCTGTAACCAACTTTATGTTCATGTCAGAGCTGTTTCTGACTTCTGAACTAAAGGAGATGAAAGACAAACCCACCTAGCAACTCTGGTACCCTTGAGGCAGAGCCATTAGATATGATCTAAGACATCTCACCGTGCCCAGAGAAAACTTTTTCCCTAAACATAAAATGACCTAGTCCAAATTACAGAGTGCTGAATGGGAAAGCTGGGTGAAGAGAGCCCCTGGGGGAGGACTCTGGCTAAAGATGCAGGACATCACTCCTCGTAGCTCTCCGAAATGGCAAGTGCAACCCTGAAGACAGATGGCATTGGTAGTCGGTCACCTCTGCTCTGATGCCCAGCGCCCACGCTGGGGACTCAAGGACGCATGCTCACTGCATCAGGGAGTGTGTTCCTCATTGGCCACAGTGAGGAGGAGTGAAAACACAGAGGAGCAGCAGGTAAGGTTATTAGAGTGCTGAGGCAGAGGGGGATGGTCCATGGGTTACTCTGCATTCCAGTCAACATAGGAATGACCGATACCTGTGGAGTTTAGCCAAATAAGTGCATCAAGCAGCAGTAACAGGCTACATTGAGCAGTTGGTATGCTAGTCGCCTATATGCTGCTCTAAGCTTTCTACATGAGCACTAAATGTAGGAACCTTTTAGAAGCAAGAAGCCAGGGCCAGGGTGGAAGGTACCTTGCGGGAGGCCAGGAAAGCAGAGTGTTGGACAGGTCTGTGAACTTGACTGGCCTTGCGTTCAAGAGTACAAGTGTGAGACAGGGATCAAGAGAAGACAGTAATATGCTCGTAAGATGTCCTCGAATGTTGAGAGAGACTCCTGATTAGCACAATGTACAAACTGAGAAAGTAAGAACACAACAGCAGGGTGACAAGGGGACGACACTCTTCATCCACCTAGGCTGGGGACCTGAGCAGTCAGCACCAGCACGGCCCCGCAGATGAGGCACTGAGGCATCAGGCTCTCCCCTAACTCCCACAGGCACTACTTGTCCAAAGTTTACTTGGTACAGGACAAAAAGCAAGGTCAGAAAGCCTGTGGACTCCAATGCCACTGTCAGCAGCAGTAGAAGATCCCACACCGAAGCGGGCTACCCCCTTCCCAATGTAACAGGGTGCGGCAGGTAGGCAGGGAGATGAGACATGGGACATGGAGGACAGGGTGTCCATTCCTCTGGTGCCTTGAGGTAACTAGTGTGGAGATCCTGGTACTGATGGAGCTCAGTTCAATATAGCAACCTCAGGAGACATTCCCTTCAAAACCATGCAAGTTTCTACAGCCATCAGCCTGCCCTACAACCTGGTGACACACTGTGGCTCTCTCTCTTTCCTAGTAGAGTTTCTTTATGACAGAATGCTGTCTTCATCTTATTTCCTTTAAAAATGACTATGAACTTCAAAATGTTCTAGCTGTGGGCCATTCCCAAGGCTCAGAGGTTTCTTGGATATTCTGAAAATCTGTCCCTCTTGACAGCTGGAAGGCTTGTTTGAAGCTTGGGTTGAGAGTAGAAGCCCTGGAGCCAGCCTTCCTGTATTCAAAGCCTTTGTGTATTATATACTAGCTATGTGACTTTGGAGACAGTCCTTAACTTCCAAGTCTCACTATCTATGGGTGTAAAATAATAGCACAGCCCCCACCAAACCACTGAGAAGATTAAAACACACATCATCATAAAGCACTTGGCATAGCGCCTGAACAGAACCGGGTGGTGCCACTCAGGCAAGTTGCCTGTGGGGGAGGAAAAGTCAATGCTTTTCACTTTCCTAGCTTCCTCCAGGCTACTGGTATCCTATCTAGATTGGCTAACCTTCTCTTCCACTTTCCCTCCCACAATGATTTCCTCTCCTGACAGAACCAAGAGAGTCTCAGAAGAATATAAGTGGAGCAAGCCACATCCCCTGGTTTCTCAAAGTGTGTTTCCTTTTTTTCTAAGCCTATGGACATCTCTCCAAAGCTCTACATTGCTGCTGCTCACTCCCATGGTTCACCCTAGCAGGTACACCTCCATTTCAGGCTGCCTAGCAACCTTACAGTCCATATCTATAATCCCTGCATTTGGGGTGGGGTCCTGAGGCAGGAGGATTGCTATTAGTATAAGGCCACCTTGGGATACAAAGTGGTGCCCTGTCTTAAAAACAAACAATCAAACAAAAAACCAAATAAATGGACTATCTGGATGGACAAGGAGCATGGGCAGGCACGACTAGCCAGTGCTACACAGACAGACCAAACAGTTTATTAGGGGAGACTGCCTACACAGATAAACACCTGGAAAACAGCAGACAGCCTGCCCGAGCCAGGCAGGGGAGGGTGTGAAGGGTCCAGGCTGTGCACAGAGGAGCACCACCAGGCCACACAGCAGCTTTTCCAAGGTGTGGGCTGACAGTCAGGAGAGTGAGATGGCTCCAGTCTGCACTCAACCAGCTCTGCACTGGCGGATGATGGAGGTGTGTTGTCGCCATGCTTCTCTGGATGACAAGGGTGATGGAGAGCTGGATCAAGGTACGGGAAGATTGTAATTCACACAAGGAAAGTCCCAGCCATTGTGTGGCTCCATTGTGTGGCCTAGTTCTCAGGCAGAAATTGGCTTGCTATAGGTCCCATCTTCTCACCTCCCCACTGCTGTTCTTGGGTGCCACTCAGTTCGATAGGGGTTTGTTTGTTTGTAACTGTGTGGTCCAGGAGACCACAACTGAAGGTGACTCTTTTGTCTTAGTCTCCCAAATACAGTGAATATAGGTCTGCCCTGCCCTGTTCAGTTTGATTTTTAAGTTTTAAAGCAGAGCTGTCCATAACAAGTGACAGGGAGTAAAGATCTCAGGCCTTGTGGCCTTCAGTTTCTGTCCAAGCAGCTGGGCTCTGCTGCCAAAGGGAGTGTGCAGCCATCCGCAAAACATGGCTGAGAGGTGTGACCTAAGCCCAGATTAAGCTAATATGCTGGCCATCCTTACAGAGAAAATAAAATAAAACTCCTCCTCCTAACGGCACCCTCATGTGTTAGGATAAAAATTCATGAATCCCCTCATGAAGAGAGACTGATGGAGAGAGCATGACAGCCATATGTCACGGAGCCCCGGCCATGTTCTGAAGGTACTGTCATCGCGATGTGCTGTAAGGGGCTGGCATTTTCTGCAAAGCTGTCCTCATGGATACACTTTCATTAGTCGGGGAGGTCAACACTCTCACCATAAATCCATGTTTGAACTCCTCCCTGCATCTTCTGTCTACTGGGATTATCTTTCATGTCCTGTTTCCTGGCCTACAGCCAGGCAGAATGTGGGGGTTTTAATACCTTTAATCCATTATATGGTCTTTTTAAAGGTCCATAAGACAAAATAAAATGCACTTTCACGGTCAAATATGCAATAAACCTGATATGTCCCATAATATTTCATATCGCATCTTCCATTCTGGCTATGACTGTTTCCAGGCTTCAGCGTACAGAATTATATTATATAGGCAAACTTGTTCCTAATTTCTCATTTGTTTGTATAGAGAACTTTTGACAGTTCACAAACAATGCACTTTACTGTGCACTTTGGGGGATATTATTGCTCCCCAATATTCTGAAGATTTGAAATTACTATCCACTTACATATCTACTGCTTTTGCTCCGATATGTGGCCAAGTACCAACCCAGTCATGTTGATTTTTCTGTTGCACTGTACTGCTGAGGCAGACCCTCACTGTGTAAACAGAGTTGGCTTCGAACTTGCATCAGTCCTTCCACCTGTGCCTCCAGGGACTCTAGGGGTGTGCCACCACACTACGCACGGTCAAGTTGATTTTTATCAGGTCATTGTTTTGAAAAGGTGGCAGAATTTCTATAGGCAAGTGGCATATGGACCCAAGCCTTGTAATACCATTTCCTCATTGGACTGCCTTCCTTGTTCACAAATTGCTCACAAAACTCCTCAGTGTATCCAGGGAGTTTGCATGTGAGTGCCTGTCGCCCGTGCACTCTCTTCAGGGATGCAGATGTCTGCTTCTGGGGCTGCTGTGTTTTATTTGTTCCCATGGGGGGAGTGAATTGTCTTCCCCACACTGGACACTGCATCACAATCATCACAGAGGGTTTGAGGTAATGGGCTGTGAGACTCACTTGATACCCACTAGAGGAGGGCTTAGCTTGCCGGCCTGTTACCTTTTGTGAAACATCTGTTTCCTATGAGCCAGTTAGAAGTGCAAACATCTGTAAATAATAAGCCTGTGTTTGCACATAATTTAATGAACTAGGACATAGATGGAGCTGAACAGTAGGGCATAGCAATTAGAGTAACTGCCCATTTTGTTAAAAATGCATTGCTTTCTTTCTTTTCCTTCCTTTCTTCCTTCCTTCCTTCCTTCCCTTTCTTTCTCTTTCTTTCTTTCTTTCTTTCTTTCTTTCTTTCTTTCTTTCTTTCTTTCTTTCTTTCTTTCTTTCTTTCTTTCTTTCTTTCTTTCTTTCTTTCTTTCTTTCACTTGGGAGCACTTGCTGTGTGGGTTCTGAGGTTTCCAGCCTTCCCCGCCTGCCCTCCCCACACCTCAGTGGGAATGTCTATTATGGCTGGCACGGCATCTTGTGTGTGCCCTCACACAGGTGTAAGGCCACACTAGCCTCAATGTTCCTCATCTGCATCAGCTCTACTTCCCGCTTGTTCACAAACGCTCTTCTATAAGATGAGGGAACATTTTCTTCTTCTTTAGTCCATTTCCTCCTCTAAGGATGGGCTCAAAATGAGTCTTCTAAACACTGTAATTATGGTCTCAGTAAAGATCAATCACAATGAAGACACTGATGCAGGAAGTAAACATGGGTCAGGCTTCTCCTAACTTGTGTTTTAGCTTTTATTTCTATTTTCTTTCTTCACACTTTTTAGAGATGGGTGAAGGAGGACAAGGCAGTATCCATTGTGTGCCAGGCCCTGGGCTACAAACAAGGCACAAATGATGTATTCAAGGGAGACTCCAATACAAGAGAGTGCCTAGAGCTTTCCAGAAACAAATAGGGGCTTCCATAGAGTACTGCCCTTTTCTGTTTCCTTGAAGCTTGCTGAGATGTCCAAACTGATTTGAAAGCAGTTAGAAGATGTTGGAAGAGTGTGCCCACTGCAAATCCAGGACAGGACATTGTTTGTCCCCACAGTACATCTGCCAGAGGAGTCTGGAGTGGAAAACACTAAGTCCTGCACAGTTAGAGGGAAGCCTTTGCCAGGCTCGGAGAATCACTCCTCTCAGAGGGAAACGCAATTCAACATTTGACTGAGCTCCCAGCCCAGCAACTCTGTTTACATTCTCCTGTGGTCTGTTTGCCATCTACTTAAAGAGATAATTAGAGCTTACTAATAGCAAGAGGAGGGAAGACAGGCTGAAGAAAAGAGGGAGGCAGGCAAACAGAAGAAAGAAGAGCTGACAGACAGAGCTGTGCTGCCTCACCAGGCCACTTGGCTATTGAAAGTTAAATTAATTCTGATAAAACATTAGCTATATGTCGGGAGCTCAAGCCATATGTGACTCTCGATGACTGTACCAGACAATGTGTGTGATCATATATTGTTTCTGTCACTTGGAACATCCTACTAAATGGCACTGGTATGGGATGTACAAAAGGGTGTGGACCTGAACATCTCCCTGGCGCCGTGGCATACAGTTAAGGGAGTGCTCATGGTGGACCAAGAGCTATACCAGACACGAAAAAACAGAGATGAAACATACACTGTCTGACCTCCGAGATCTCCTGGTACAGAAATACACACACACACACACACACACACGCTCACTCACTCCCTTGTATGGCCATGTTCAAGGGCCCACACCTGTACATACAAAAGGAGGCAAAGAGACACAGAACACACCTGACAGCAGAGACGGCAGCAGCATGTGGTTCTTCACTGAAAATACTTTCAAGTTTTCTGCCCTTAAACTTTTTTTTTTTTACAATAAAACATTGGGGAATGTGGTTTGCTCATGAGTAGGACTTGTTGTGCCAGTTAGTTTTGTCAACTTGACACAAACCAGAGTCACTTGGGAAGAAGGAGCCTCAGTTGAGGAGTTGCCTCGATCTCATTGGCCTGTGGGCATGTCTGTGGAGCATTTTCTTACCCAGTGATTAATATGGGTGGGGGGGTCCCAGCCCACCATGGGCAGTGCCCTCTCTAGACAGATGGGCTTGGGCTATGTTAGAAAAGAAGCTGAACAAGCCAGTACGCTATGCTTCTGCCTCTGCTCTTGCCTGAATTCCTGCCCTGACTTCCCTCAGCGATGGATTGTGCTCAGAACACGGAAGCCAAATAAGCCCTTTCCACTCCAAGTTGCTTTTAGTCAGTGTTCAACCTAGCAACAGAGACATAGACTAGGATGCAGGTCATATATCCTCCTCCTCAAGTCTTCCATTAGGATGCTGACCTTAAGCTTATAAGGCAAGCATCACAGAGCAGTTTCACAGATGAAAATGTGAGGCAACGTGGAGGTCAAGCTCCCAGAACAGAGGCAGCAGGTGGAGGATGTTCTGGAGGCTTCGGCGCATGCACCACGAGGCTACCCACTACCACATGGAACACCCCTACACGACTTCCAACAGAGTGTGTTTAAGCTGCACCTGAAGGTGACTTGAGGGTAGTATCTCAACAGCCAATACTAATCATAATGATTATTGTTAGTTCGGGCAAAAAAAAGATGGCTAATTAACTTTGGGATCCTCTGTACATAACAGATACTTCAAGCAGGTGCGGATGTCTTGGGAAGATTTCTTTCCTTCCTCTCCTCTCCTCTCCTCTCCTCTCCTCGCCTCGCCTTTCTTTTCCTCTTTCCTCCTGTTCTTTTCTCTTTCTACTAATGGAAGATGCTGCTTAAGGCACCATCTTGCACAAACCACTCACACATATTTACAGAAACTGGAGTGGCGTGAAAACCCACACTTTCCAGTGCTTACATCCCCAAGAACCTCAGTGATTGCTGAGCAATCTGCCCAAGCCTCAGGAGCCTTGGCAGTAAGTAGGAGCACAGCCCACAACAAACAGGATGCAAGAACAAAGAAGCTAAAGTGTACAGGTTCCTCGCAGTTCCGGCAGTCTCCTTCACGGTCTAGAAGGCCATCGTTTATGTTAGAGAAAATAATGTAATCAGAGGAAATCATGTGAGCCACAATTCCATGGCTTTCTAGTCTTCCCACCCTGCCCTAACACTCCTGGGGGCCTTTCTTGGCATTATTAGAACATAAAACATTTGGGGGGAAGTGTCCATTCAGTAGACAGATATGACAGTCTAATGGCATCGGCTAAAGACCTGCAAAGGGAAAACTGTGGAAGAAAAAGTTCAGCTTTGTGGGGTTTTCACCCAGGCTCACACTTTGCTGTGTAATCTCAGTTATGTCACTTGCCTACTCTGAACTTCAAGTTTCTCATCTATGAAATGTGGATAATAATATCCTTCTTATAGTCTGTAGAGAATTAATGGAATCTATGTACAATCAGCAATACAGAATTCTGTTAAATATGTAAGAAGTCAAGAGGCAAATTCACTGAAAGGTGCGGCTGGGTCCTCAGCCTGGAATACAGTACTTTCTTCTTGCTGCACAGCATGCATGCTACAATGCAAAGCAGACTGATGAGCACTGGATACTCTTGCCACCCATCACCGTGGGGCAGATTTACTGTCACTGATCAGCCACCAGAACAGTGGAGGAAACCTGAGGCCCCCTCTGAGTCTTTAAGAGTCACTTCAGCTTGCCCCTCCTCGGAAGCAAGGCTGGCTCTTGGGTTATGAGGGGCCTCCCCATCATAGCCACTATTCTGCTCCTCCAGGAAACAGCACTAGCTGAGCTCCCCACGAGTACTTAACAAGTGTTCCAGCCCTTGGAGGGAGCTCTCCTGGTACTGGATGCCACCGCCCCAGCTGATGTTACACTCTGTGTAGTGGACAGTCTGACCTGTTAGGCTCATCCACAGGATGGCCATGTAACAAAGGGCTGCGACACTAAGTTTTGGGATGGTGTGCTACACAGCAGTAAACCGCGGGAGTGTACGTAAAAACGAGACATTTCCAAGAGTCTGAGTAAATCCAACTCCATCTCCAAGGAACACATTTACTCCTTAGATGCTCCGGACGTCCACAGAGAAGCAAGCCTAGAAAATGTGCATTGCTTCATCACTCAGGGCAGATGTAAAGTCCTCTTTTTGCATCTCATTTAATTATAACCGTGGGCCACTACTGTGACAAAAATGGAGAAGCCATCTGATCACCCACTTATTTTCCAGCTGTGGGTCAGTCAACCTTAGGTTCAAAGTCCCAGGGACATGCTTATGTAATGAGTTGTGTGTCACATGACACACTCTAGTTTCTTCCAAGTTTAGCAGAGACAGTGGCTAAAGGTATTTATTATCCTCAGAGATCATATCAAGGCACCTGGCTTATGACAGATACCCAAGAGCCTTTGCCGAATGGAGCACTGAAGCATTCAACATGTCAACAAGTGATGAAGATGCAGATGCCACAGTGGCTAAGAGTACCACAATAACTTTACAAGTGTCTTTGTCACTGTCAGTAATGTGTGCAAATCTGGAGGTTTAGTAAATGGCTGTCCCTGAATCAGGGCTGGAGAGCTGTTCAAGCTATGACAAACAGGAAGAACTGTCATCTCTGTGAGGAGCTGCAGAGCACAGGGAAGTGATAAAACAAAAATGGGCAGAAAAGTAGTGTCTGTTGTTAGCCAGCATGCTTCTTCCATAGGCGGCAGACTAAAATCAGAGGGAAAACACAACCAGTGACATCTGTATGTTCCTAAGAATAGAATTAGTTTACATGCTGGCCAGTCCTTCCACAGAACCTGCATGGTGGCCGATACTGTCTCCATTTCATAGCTTCATAAATTGGCCCTGTCAAGTCAAGCGATTGCTGCTATCTCGGACCATCAGGCAAACGTGGAGAGGCATAAGGCATGGCTGTGCCAGGAGGTCAGGACTCAACCCTGAAGTGCAGGGAGGAGCAGCTCTCACAGCCTCTGCCTGGCCAGGGAAATCCTTATCACCTCCCTCCAGAGCCCTTCCATGCACAGGGGACAGTCCCTCCCGCAGGCTCCACACCACCTGAGCAGTAGAGGGATCCTGGCTCCTCAGGATACTCCAACTTGCTAATCCAGACTTCTCATCTCCAGTTCCTATTGTTTCCTCTGATAAGCAGGGCCCCAGTGAACAATTAAAGCTTTCAATAAATAATCTCTAGGCACATTCATTTGATTGACTGTTATTTGATACAGCAGTTAGTTTCAATGGAGCAGTTAATATTGACCACATAAAGTACTCCAGACAAACACGGAACAGCTCCAGAACTCCACGCATTATTACCCTTTATCTGCCAGTCATCTGGGCTACTTGTAATGGTCACGGAATTTAAAAATCAATAATAACAATTAGTGTTCTGTACACCAAAACAGATGAATCATGTGAAATGGGTTTTCATATAAAAATCAAAGGGGAAACAAGCTTGGAACCTGGAGGAGACTCTTTGAGTTCCCAGTGCATGCTTCTTGAGGTACCTTCATTCAGGTCAGGGAGCTAGACTCAAAAGGAAGTGTTCAGGGCTAAAAGTGGCTGCTCCAGGCACAGAACCATACAGCCTCCCACTCCAAAAGGGCGAAGCACAGAGGGCGAAGCACAGAGATTAACAGGATCAAAGGAGTGCTAACAAACAGTAAAACTAATGGAACTGGTAATTTACTTTCTCGGAGCTGTCAGGCTAGCTACCTTTTTTAGCTTTCAATTTGTAGGCATTCATCGTGATTATTTTGCCCTGAAACGGCAACAGCGGTATTTCAGCTTCACCCACTGCCACGGCAATGTCTAGATAATTAAAATGCAAAGCAACAGGGAAATGTCTCATCACTAAACTGTAACCAGCACACTGTGTGAAGCCATCCATTCCGGGGACTTGTTTTTCATCAATTATTTGTTACTTATCTGATGTAAATATAAGGACTAATTAAAATGTATGCCTTTTTATACAGCTTCTTGTCATTAAAGCCAATGAAAGCATTCTGCGGACCATAATGAAATAATTATGTGTGCCTTTAAGAATTCTCTTCAACAGCACATGGTGGTACTGAGCTAAATGAAAACATCGGGAACTAAATTTTGAAGCCTCCATTTCCATTTTAGCTAATTATCCCCACAAGCTTTCGAATAGGCCAGACTTTCAAAATTCGTTTGAAGCTGAAAGGACCTTCAGCCCACCATCAACCTTTTCATAACCATGGGCTCTGGTGGCATAACAATGGCTGTGACTGTGGCAACCTTTAATATTTTTGAGATGAGGCAGTTATTATATTGCTTTTTCATTTGTTCTGGAAATTAGAAGAAAATTGGGACAAATAAAAATCAAATCTCCAGTTAAATGATGTATTTGCTTAGTCTTACCTGCAGTATTTTGAATTTGGTTAAATTTTAATTTGTGGAAATAGTAGTTAATACAGAGCAATAACAACCAAAAAAAAAAAAACCCCACCTTTTTTTTTGGTTGTTGTTTTGTTTTGTCTTTAGAAAGGAGCTTAAGTAGCTCCATCCAATCACCTGCTTTGGTCCTGATTTCCAATTCTCCATCTTTCACCTCCAAAGCACCTGAATTACAGAAAGGAGCCACCAAGCCCATCGGAGAAACAAGCTTGTTTTGTTGTTGTTGTTCGCTTTTCCCCAAGTCCAGGTCAAGTTACAGGAATAAATCCAGATTAAATTTTACAAAGGTGTGACCTTTAAGGACAAAAAGTGAACTTTGAAAACATGATGGGGCCTTTCAGGTATCTACCTCTCAAGGCAGATACCTGAAAAGGCGAATAACCTGGCTTTAGGTGAAAAGGAAAATGGAAATGTCGGAACTGGTGGTGACTTCGGGTCTGGCAGCAAGGAAGCTGGTCATGTGATGCAGAGCCCGGTGGAAACTTTGGGCTGAAAAAGCTAACTGGTAATTGAGGGATTGGTCCTGGGAGCTCTCGTTTCCTCACATTTTGTTTGAGGAGCTGGCAGGGTTTGTGAGCCGTGGGCATTGGTACTGTCTTGCTGGTGCCTGGGGAAGGGGCATTCACTCCAGGACTGTAAAATATTCTCCCGAAGACTTTTTATTAAAATCCCCATTGCCACCGAGTGATTGTTGGTAATCCTGTGGAGCGTCAGAGACATGATCACCCACCATGACCCGCTTAAATCTGAGATTTCTTTCTGGGTTCTCACCATTGGAGGCCCTGAAGGCCTGAACTCTGGAGGAAGTGTTCAGCAGGCTGGGTCACTGGTTTGATGTCACTTCCTGTTACCTTAGCCTTTTTCTGAACAATTGGGAGTGGAACCTAATTCGACTCCTTGCAGCTCCCCACCTAGCAAGGCTGGAGAACAGGCAAACCTGCCTGGACCTCAAGACAAGCAGAGAGCCCCAGATGCCACCTCTTCTGCCCCTAGTAGTCAGAACATGCAGCCTTTTTGTTTCAAGAGGTTTGAGTGGGATTCGGATCTCACACCACTTTCCTCGTTTTTCTTTAATTTTTATTTGAGACAGCATCTCACTCTATGACTTTGGCTATATAGCGCAGGCAGGCCTTGAACTCAGAGCTCTGCCTGGTTATGTCTCCCAAGTGCTAGGATTAAGAGCATGGACTACCATTCCAGCAGATCTTAGCGATGAAGCAGGAAACCAGGCATGAGAAGAGGACTCAGGGCAGCAGACTGGCTGCTGGCGTCACAGATCTTAGGGAGGAGCAGGGTGGAGATTATCGTACTCCCTATTTAACAAGAGGTACTTAGACCAAGCCTCTTTCTGACAGGATCCTTCCTCAAACACTGCAAACCTCAACTTTTTAAAAAGCTGGCGAAAGATTCATACAGATGTGTTTGTAACCACTGAGTGGATTCCATGCCCCTCCTCCATCCTCCCCCAGCTCACAGAGACGCCAAGCCTATCCGTCTTGCAGGGCCAGCCTTCTATTTGCAGATCTACAATTGGCTACAAAAGAAATCTGTGCTTACAAGAATGACCCAGAAACACAAGATGATCCCCAGCCATAATGGAAAAATTAAGTTGTGAGTTCTCCCGTTATGCTGACCATGGAATTGCAAGGCTTCCTGTACCACCCATAGGCTCAAGAAGCAACCTAGATGTCATAATGGTGAAATATCTGGCATACTTGAGTGACTGACATGGGAACTGCGGCAGAACATTTCAAATGGAGGTTTTCTAGAAACTCAGAGATAGATAATTGCTGTAACTGCCTGTAATTTGAAAGGCAAGATTCAACAGCAATATCTTGGGAAAGGTTTTGAGCCAACATTTTTCTGATTAACCTTCATCAAAAATGCCCATATCTGAAATAATCTATTTAATTGATAGTTAACTGAATTTATATTAGAACATTTAAAGTATAAAAATGCCATTTAAGGATGAATTTATTGGCACTTACATGTAGCTCAAACTCTGAAGAAGATTCTCTTCAAGAGCTTCTAAATCAGTGATTCTCAACCTTCCTATTGCTGCGACCCTTCAATATAGTTCCTCAGGTTGTGGTGACCCCAACCATAAAATTATTTCATTGCTTCTTCATAACTGTAATGTTGCTGCTGTTATGATTCATACTAAGTATCTGTGTTTTCCAATGGGCTTAGGCCACCCCTGCAAAAGGGTCAAAGGGGTGGCCATCCACAGGTTGAGAACCACTGTTCTAAATGTACACAGCTTTTACTGGACAACTGGAAAGAGTTTCATGCTTACAGTGTCTGATTTTCCATTTCCATCTTCCTCCCAGACATCAGCTTCCTAGTTAAAAGCTCCCGATATTTTTTCTTAAAATTCTTTTTTGAAATTTAAAGAATGATAAATTTTGTAAGAGCTGAATTGATAATCTTCATAATTTATTATGTATTTCGTTAGTGGAGTAAAGTTAACGACCTTGCTTAATGTGTAAAGGAGGAAACAGTAAGAATTTCTTATTCAGCCACTTCCGAGTTTAATGTGTTGACATTAAAAAATATATATGTATGTATCTGAAATCCAAATAATATTGTTTTATTATTGTGATTCATTAGAAAAGAAAAAGCGAAAACAAAACAACAACAAAATAACAGGATGGTACTTGCTGGTTCTGGATGACCTAAAACGGGAAGGAAAACCCCTCATTCAGGTCAGCTAGCCTAACAGAAACTGACATTGTGGTCACTTATCTATTTAAAAAAATAAAAATAAAAAGGTCAGATCCAATGCTAGGGCTTTCTGTTCTGACTGAACAGAGAGTTCAAATCAGAGCTGCTAATCCCATCCAAACTAACAGTTTAAGGTTAAGTAGATCCAGGGACGCCTGCCCCTCCCACACTGGGTCTTGGATTTTGGAATTCACCGTTTTTCTGGCAATAAAATTTAATTACTGCTCCTTTGCTTCCCCCCTCCTGATTTGCAAAATCACCCATTTATCTGGAAATTGACAAAATTCTATTATTTCTCCTTTTTTAGACTGGAAAATAAAAGTTTGTGCATCTTTTGTTTTAAGAACGACCCTGTGCTGTGCTCTGAGATTGAAGTGGAAGTCCCTTCTCTTCTCTCTAATGGCGTTGCTGACTGAGTCATGTGGCTGAGCAGCAGAAAATTATGTCCTACTTTAGAAAAACAATTGGGCCTTTTCACTGAAATATTTATTCAAAACGCCTCTCAGCTCATACGGTGGCTGTCGCTCTTCACTGAGTCTCTCTTTCAGAAGGTAACTTTGATTTTGCCACTTTGACCTCAAGTTATAGCTCACAAGGAGAGGACTTAGATCCTGCTTAATGCTTCAGTTCCAGGTCTCAGGGCTCTAAGAGGGGAACTTTTCTTCCTCCTTAATCACACGTTGCTACTATTCATTTTAAAAATAATTTCTTCTGAATGGGCAAAACCCTATTCAAAAAGACTTTTTTTCCCCCTGCTTTTGATCTGTTGAAAAGGAAGAACACAGGGAAATGGGCCAAGATGCTGTCACCCTCGTGATTTCACCAAAAGCAACTATATTTAGACTGAAAAATATTAAGATTTATCCCGTGCCCACAGAGCAATTAATGAGGAAAACATCTGGAGTTACCTAAAACCAAAAGAATCCAGGAGGCATCTGAATAGACACTTAGTGACCTGGAGGGAGCCTTCCAGGGTTGTCTTTTTTCTGTTATTTACACCACATTCCCTTAGTGGCCCCTAATCCTGATTTCCAATGTTTATACCAAACAGTTCACAGGCCCTGCTACAACCAACAGCTGGCTGGCATATCAGTTTTCTGCCTTTAAAATTAAAAGGGAAATAAAGGGAGCATTCTAACACTTTACAAAGTGAGATCCTGGAGACGTTCTTCAAAGGTTTTAAGCCCACAGAGACAGACACACAGACACACACACTAAAAACCTAAGCAGGTTTACAAGGTTGGAGGTAGTTTAGTAGGATTTAGTCCCAGATTTTCCTCTCTGCCCCGTTGTTTCCTCTGTGTTAAGAGCAAAGTTGATCTGCACCTTTTCAAAACAGCCATTAGGTAAGATGGGAAACTAAGTCTGTGGGATTTAAACTGTTACTTATGCAAACTCGGGCTCTCGCAGGGCTTTCATTTCAAAGCCCCAACACTGCCTGACACAGATACTTACTAGAAAAAATTTTTTGAGAGCATGTTTTAATTATCCTTAATCTCTGGAACAACGGAAAGAACTGGAATTCACTGGTTTTTGGACAACAGGGCCAGCCTGCAGGGCACGGGCAATAGTGACACTTGACTCGCTCGGCTCCAAGTTGGAGTATGGGCTGAAACCCTAGCTGAAGCGGACTACAATGAGCACTGATTGCCCTGCTTACAAAAATAAGACACTGGAATTTCTGAAACCCTTTTGTGAAATGCCTTTATTTACTTTGTCTAATGCAAGTTTCTTTGATTAGTTAAACCTTGCTGTTATCAACACTTTTTGCTTATCAGCTTGCCCTAGGCGAGTGACACATTCAACACCGCTCTCCCCAGATAAAGCAAATCCCTGTTTAACTTGTTCAAGAACAAACAAAGCTTTTCCCTCCACTCTGGCAACCTAATAGGCATGTTAGGGGGCTAACTGCAAAAGGGAGAATTTCTACAAGCCATTCTGCTCCTTGGGTGCTCTTTCTAGGACAGCTTTCCTTCTATTACAGATGATTCAGGACAGTCCTCCCTAGGAAGCCAAAGTTTCACAGTGCCCAGTTCCCTGCAATCCTAAATAGAATGTTCACATCGTTTTTGTTCTATGGAAAGGAGGGTTCCGAGGACCTGCTAATGACTGGGAAATATTTTCTAATGGTAAGTTCCTTTGCCTTCTCTAAAAAGAAAATGACAACAAAGGGGATGGTATTTGTGGAGCTGCTGACTAGTAAGGCATTTCCTGGAGCAAGAGTCCCTTCTCCTGCCTGTGGCTCTATGGATGTTAAGTTGGACGGCCAGGCTGTTGGCATCAAATAGTTATTGATTTTCCAGCTACAGACCTGTTGATTTTCTGGCCCAAGAAGCGAGTCCCCCTCCTCCTTTTTCCTAAGAAAAAGTTTCAAAGAGTCAGCTGACAGGCTGCCACTGCCCCTACTCGCCACTCGCCTCTCTTTAGACAAGCCACCATGTTGTTAGGAAAACTCAATTTCTTCCAGCTAAACTTTGACCTCTTTGAAAACAAAGATTTAAAATGTCATTTTCAGGCTAATGCTCTAATGAATTGTCAAATCAAGTACTAAAAACATTTTGATAGATAGATGAGCCATTTATCTAAATCACTGTCGGGGTGGTGAAGCATCCTGCAGGCTCCCACCACAGCCGGCTCTAGGGAGGCTTTCCCAGGACGCCTGGTCATTTCCCAGGCCAGCAGCTGAGCTACTGTTGACCGATGGAGCGGGCCTCGGTGTCAGCAGCAGATAGCCAAACAGTCAGCGCTGTTTTTAAAAGCGAGGCCATTCCATTTCGATTTCTTTTCCTTTAACTGCAGTCCAGGCTCCTGGCTGAACAGTTAAGATATGGAAATAAATGAATGGCCAGCTCAAGAGGTGTTGGTGGCCAGCGGTTCTCCAGCAAAACAGCAACTTCTTAGACCAACAAAGTGACTCGAGAGGTGGCGGTGGGGTCAATGCTAAGACATATTGCCTTCGCTCTGCGAAAAGAATGAGGAAGGCAGCGTCCTGCACCAACCTGCCCTGTGCATCATGAGCTCCGGCGCAACCGCCCTCACACTGTTGCACTCCTTGAAGGAACGATGTCATATTTTAATTACTTTGCACTGTTGAAATACACATGGGGGAAGTATTACTGGGCTTGTGGCTAATCCCAGCCAAGTTAACCCCCTTTTGCACTCCTTACACAAATCGCATGCTGTGTCAGATCACAGTACTTGAAGAATGTTTCAAAGTCTGTGGTCACCTATTATTTTCCCCTTCTCTCCGTACATATTAAAAAAAAAAAAAACTATCTTCAAGAAAGAACGGGTAGTACGGGAGAACAGGGGTGCATGAGGCGTTTTGGGGGAAGCAAACCTCCAAGAGGAAATTTTTTAGCAGAGATGGAATCCATATGCCTGCCTCTCTCACTCCTTCAGCATTAAATCACTAAACCCTTTGTCTTGCCACCATTGCACTTTATTCCAGTGTCTTTACTGCATGCAAGAGAGACAGTTTTTTCTTTGTAGAAGAAAGGAAAAAAAATAATAAACCTACATTGAGCAGTGTGCCGGTGCTGCCATTCGGCCTGGGTGAATCCACTGAGGCAGGCTTTGAGAGCCTTCTCCTGCAGCATGCAGGAGGACGGGCTCGCGGTGTAGAAATCCAGGATCTGCCCGGGACTCACTGACAGAACATCCATACAGTCAAACATGATCTCTCCGCACCGCGCTCTGCAAAAGTGCTTATCCTCTAGGTGTGGAGGCGAGCGGCACAGAAAAGTCCACGAACTCCATCAAACTCTGCCCCTTTTTTGGCACGTAGGCTGTTGGTCTTTTTCCCAGCCCCGAATCATGAATTATGACAGACAAGCCAGCTAAAAGCCTGTAATTGATCCAAATGATCATTTACCATTTTCCAGGCTCGCTCGGCCGATCCAGCCGGGGCGGGGGTTCCCGCACCGATCCCAAGTTCTCCCTTCCAGGCGACGCCCGCGCAGGCCTCCGGGAGAGCGCGGGTCCTACCCCGCCGGTGCCCAGACGCGCCCTGCCCGGGTGGCTCGCGTCCTCGGCATCCCAGTCCCGCGGCCGCGGCGCAGGGGAACTCTGGTCCCCCCTTTGGCAAAGAATAGACCCTCCTGCCTCCGAGCAGCTCACTTCCTACCACTTCTGTCACACGGAATGAAAGATTGAATTGCCTAATATATGCGAGTGAACTTTCGGTGAACCCTTCCCGGGCTGCTAACCTTCAAATGACCCAACCAGTCTGACATCACCAACTCCCAGGATTCTCACAGCGCTTAAAAACTCCCAGCAGCCCTGCAAGAGCCGGCAGCCAGCGAGGCCGCGGCCAGCCGCGCGGTGCTCCCCACGGCTCAGCGTGCAAACAATGCCAGGAGCGCAGGGAGGAGCGCGAGCGCGGCTGCGGTTTGCGCCTTTCCATCTGCCTGGCCCTGGCGGGGAGACCCTCGCCCCAGCCCACGTCTGAAATTCCTCCCTTCTGCGCTGTGCCCGGCAAAGCCCTTGCGACTTAGGTATCTTTCCACTCCTGTAAAAGCACTCGGCAAGCCCCGAACTGCCGGTCGGAGGCCGCGCCACCGCTCGCAGAAGGAACCTTCTCGGGCCGGGAAACTTCCCATTGTCTGTGCAGTCTTTTTATCTCTTCGTTTTTTGTTTTTTAAATCTCTCTCCCTCCTCGCAGGCTCTATCTGAAGGGTTGCCCTGGCTCCCGGGGGGGGGGGGGGGGAGAGGAAGGGGGTGGCGCACCTTCCAGGCTCTACTTAGATTTAAAAATCCCCTGCAGGCTGAGACACCTGGAGCAGTTACAGATACAGTTACTGCAATAGATAGCGCTTCTCCCCTCTCCTTTCCCTTCTTTTTCTCTCCCCCACCGTTTACCGCCCTCTGCCAATCCCTCTCTTGCAAACACACAGACAGAAAGCAAAGCGAGCGGCAGAGCAGAGAGATCGAGGGTGGTTGTGCGTGTGCGTGTGTGTGTGTGTGTGTGTGTAGCTATGAGAATGAGTTTAGATTCTGGCTTGCTAGTTGGCGAAAACACAGTAGCTTGGCCACTGGCCATCTGTGTCTAGGAAAATTCTGATTTTCGCTAGGACTTAGTTTGCTCATCTGTGCAATAGACCCGATGTAGTGCCATTCATGAACACAACTACCTGTAAGTTCTCAGCGATCGCACAGACGGAATATCAGCTGTGTCTCAGCCGCCTTTTTCTAGCTGTGGGACTTCTGCCAGGGACACCCAGAGCTGCCGAGGCCACAGGGTTCAGAGGCGGATAGAGCTGAACCCACCAATGTTAACGGCTTGCTGTTCGTTCCCACAGTCCATGCTCAGGGAGCATGTTGGTGGCCTCCCCACCAAGCACATGTTCCCACACGAAATTAAAGGCATATTTTGAAAACCGGGCAAGGATCAGGGTTTTGTAAGTCTGAAAGCTAGGCTCTGCTCAGTCTACCCCTGGCCAATCTCACCTGTTCTTTAAAAACAATTTTCAGATAAGAGGATTTCCCCTTTTCTTTTTTAACTTGTTTACTCTGATTCAGCCCAGAGGAAGGAGCTGTTTTTTGTTCTCAATACTCAAGAGACAGTTAGAGGCAGCCAGGCAGGTAGGGCTTTCAAAGGGAAGCCACCTGCAGCGGCAGCTAGCTTCCAGCTTCTCCTGCTGGATGCAGGGTGCTGGAAAGAAGATGCTGGGAGGAGTCAGACCCTCTTCCTTCTCTGCCTCCCTAGAAATTCTCCCACAGAAGGCTAGCAAGGAGATGGGCTGGTAAGCCCGGGCTCCAGTCCTCCTTTCTGGGCAGTGCTGGGAGGGGGAGGCTGCGAGGGGCACGCACCCTTGCTGAAATGCTGCTCTGACTGGCTGTCCTGGTCCAGGACGGGAGCCTGTGCCACACTCTGTCCTGGACGCAGAGAGTCCGTAAGAAGGTATGCTGACCCTGCAGCTCACAGGCTCAGGTTTTGCCTTTGAAAAGTTCAGAGAGCTGGAAGGGTGAGATCTCACCAGAAGCGTGGGCTGTTTCCCTCCTTTCTGCACCCATCCATTTAGTATGCGGGCCTTATTGTTAGAAACCCTTCCACTACAAAGAAAACACACGTCCCAAGCGAGGAAGCACATAGGAAACCCACCGCCATTGAGCCAATGTAAAGATACAAAACCCTGAGCTGTGTGGGACTTTGTGCTTGGCCCAAGAGACTTACTGCCCCGAATGCTTCCTTAAAGTCCTTGGTTCCCTGAAAACAGAGTCACTCAGACTCTGGAGTGTGGAGGAAAAGGTGCTAACAGAGGGGAGAGGAAGCAGCTGAACTGAAGTACAGTGATGTTAAAAGTGAGAAAGCTTGGCATCGTGGCAGATAATGTGTGTCTGTGCCCTCTCTTCAGGAGGCTGCAAGGCACTGGTCACAGGGACAAAAGGATGAGCACTGGGGAATGAATCTCAAATTCTGTTTATGGCCAGCCTCATCTAGGAGGCACAGCTCCCAAATGTCTTCCAGAAATGTGTGAGTGTGCGTGTTGCTAAAATTTCTTCCCTTCAGGAGACCTAAGCAGTGTCTAGCCATTCTAAAACTAAGGCTCCAAGGGGGAAGAGAGGTACAATTCCGCCCGAGGTCACACTGGGGAACTTGGAGATCACTGGGCTTCCTTGCTTCCTTACAGAGCACGGATGAGTGGTTTCTTACAGCGCTGTGGGTGCCCCTCCCCCTGAGTGCCCACTCCTGAAAGGCTGTACTCAGCAGAGAAGAGGGCTTCCACACAGCTACACACGTGGAGCCCACACCTTCTGCCTACCCTTCCCCAGGTGAGGAGGAGGGGCACACAACAGGTGGTAGGGAGGCTGTCACCTCACCCCACCCTCCATGGGGGGTCTGCCCAGCTCACAAGCCCGGCTAGGATTATCCTTCTGCTGGCTGAGAGGATACAGTCACTCACAGTGCTCTTTGATGGTGTGGTGTGGTGTGTGCCTATGACTGGGCAATTTCTTTCTTTGCACAAGGATCATTTAAATTTATAATCACCTTGAGATTCTTTTAATTGTAGTGAAATGAACTTGATCAGTATTTAAATCTGTGTGGATGGGATATTACGGGTTCCTTATAATGCAATGGGACTCACTAGCCAATTAATTATTTCTCGTCATGGATTAATTACACTTGTAGCAAGGATTGAGGCTATTAGTAAGTGCTAATTCAAAAGCTGATTCACAAGTTAGCCACATTTCTTATCATTTGTCAGTAAATCTACTTTTTTTGAAAACATGATTCATCCTCTGAAATCTTTCTTTTAAATAGACCTAAGGAAAGTGATGTTCTTTGACTATATATTCATGTACAATAATGATTAATGAATATGGTAGAAAGTAAAAACTAAGCTAATTTGTTCACAATGAAGTGTAAATGATTGACACTTACTTTAAATCTGACTTAAATAGCTAGCAGGAACTTTCCCAAGATCCCTTTGTGGGAACACCTGCTTTAATAGGACCACCTCTTCTATTTTCTCTGTGTTTGATCAATGATCTAATAAAAGTTTTCCCAATGAGCAACCGGACAACAAGCAAAAACCAAAACAGCAAAAGTTTGAGAGCAAAATTCATTTTGTTTGAGAAAAACTATGTGTTTGTCGGTGTGACGCAGCACATTTGAAAACCATAATCATAAAACAGGGATTTATAGCCAGGGTTCAGGGTCTACATCTGTTTCTCTGGTTTTGAAGCAGCAATTACCCACTGGACAATCCTGAGCGAAATGCTATGAATCACACTCGGCAAACATGTCGGAGCCAGAGAGTTTCCTGAAGACGGAACTGGGTCTGAGTGCACACAGCCAGCCTTGCTTACAGCTCCTCACTGCAGACCCTTGCGAAGTCTAAGCTCCTCCAGGTTCAAACGCACCAGATGGGGCCACCACAATAGCCACAGCCACGTGGGCCACACCATGTAAAAATCCCACCCACACTGGAGCAGAGTTCTTTGTTTTAAAAAGACAAATCTAGCTTTTTAAATAACTTTCATTTTTTTTTTAATTTTTTCCCATTAGGGAGTTGGGGAGAAGGCACTGTTGGGGAGCACTTGCCTAGCATGTGTGAAGCGCTGGACATGACCCCAACACCACATAAATAGGCCATGGTAGCACACACCTATAATCTCAGGGCTTGGGAAGTAGAGGCAGGAGAGGGGGGGTTCAAACTTCTTCTCAGCTTCAACTTGAGATAGGGATCAGGTTGGGATACATGAGACCCTCTCACACATTCCCCCCCTCAAAAAGCCAGGAAAGTGTTTTCCTATTAGCCCTTTAACACCTCTTGGATTGTTCCCTTTTCAGTGTCCTTCTGTAGAGACAGAATATAGCTGGGCTCAGTGATACAGGCTTGCCTAGCATCTCTTAATTCCACACTCACCACTGAGGAAAAGAAAAAAGGGAATTGCTGAGGAATGTATGTGCCTTTTCAGGGAAGCTGACGCTGGCGTGTGGACACCACAAGGCTAACCCTAAGGCCTCCCCAGGGCTGTCCGACCAGCCATGCTAGTTTTCACAGGCTTTACCTGGCAGCCCACTGACGCCTCTCTGGCTGGCCTGCGCTCTGAACACCTGCTGATGCATCAAAGTGCATGCAAATGAATAATGTGTTTGCAAGTGAGCTAAAGGGAAATTTATTTACATAACCTGGCAGTGGACTAGGATTGGCCCATGATTTGTCTGTGCCCGTGTTCTCAATATTTCAGAATTTTGCTAAACTCTACATCACCTTTTCTCCATTGGTATAAGGTGTAGAAACACATGCATGGGTCTTTTGTTTATGTTTTAATCTTTCTCTTTTGCAGTGCTGTATGAACCCCAAAGCCTGAAATGCTGGTAAAGTCATATCCTAAACCCACACATCATGCACACTAGGTAAGCATCTCCTATAGCCCTGCACCCCAGCCCACACTCTGGGTTTGTTAACACCCTCATTTTTCTTTTTCTTTGAAGGCACTATCCAGTTTCAACTTGTTCACACCATGCATCACATGGCACTTTTTATGCCCTTCATGCAGGTGTTTCATAACGTGTCACCCAGAATCATCTTTCTTTCTTGGTTCACAGAGTCTCACTTTCCTCTCGGTTCTGTCAGTGAGGAATGCTCACTGCCTCTCCACCTTTGAAACGCATACCGGAGCTGGACGCACTGGTGCTGCCTGGACCCCCAGCACCCTGGGAAGAGAGGCAGCAAGATTGGGAGGTCGAGGCTCCCATGGGCTATGGTACAAGACCTTGTCTTAAAAACCAACCAGGCAATCAATCAGCCAACCAAAAGCTGAAAACCAAAATACAAACAACAACAACAACAAAATAACTCAGAGACCCTCTTCTCTCCTGTCTACCAACCCTGCTTTTTACTCCATCGTTTTCACTAACACCCCATGGAGCGGCAGCATCAGGAAGATGAAGAGCCAATCGGCCGGTGTCAGCACAGCCACCCATTGCCTTATCTGGCTGCAGTTTCTTAGTATTACTCTCTGTGGTGGTCGGAGTAGGAACAGCCCCCATAGACTCATGTGCTTGAATACTTGGCCATAGGGAGTGGCCCTATAAGGAGGTGTGGCCTTGTTGGAGAAAGGGTGTCACTGTGGATGAGGTCTCAGATGCTAGAGCCATGCCCAGTGGGACAGTCCCTTCCTGTTGCCTGAGGATCTACATGTAGAACTCCTAGCTTCGTTCCCAGCACCATGACTGCCTGCATGCCGCCATATTTCCCACCGTGACAATAATGGACTAGACTCCTGAAACTGTAAGCCCCAAGTAAATGTTTTTCTTTATAAGAGTTACCATGGCCATGGTGTCTTTCCATAGCAATAAAACCCTGACTAAGACAGTCTGCTTTATTTATTTACTTTTGGGGGGTTTTTCATTTCAGTGTTTTTTGATGAGCTAAAATGAGTCAAGCCACCTAGATAGGTGAATGATCACACACAGAGCCAGACCCTCTTGGAGGATGGGATGAAGCGTGACATTTCAGGATCACGGTAGTAATAAAGGCGACCTCTCAGCTGCTGCCTACATGCCTTGCTCAGCATGGCCTCTCCAGTGACCATGTGTGTGATCCGTGTCCTCCTTGCTCCTTAAACTGTGTAGCTTAATTCAAGGAAACCAATGAAACCAGTTCCTCAGTCATGTAGAGGGCCTGAAAAGTCACAGCTAGTGGCTGTCATGTACAGACATTAGGCATCACTGTTCAAAGTTCTGCCAGGGCCACGCTAATGGCTAGAGAGGGCAGTGTTGGGGTGCAGGCAGAATTTAGAGACTGGGTGAAACTTAGCTTTGCTTCTTCCTTGCTGTCTGACCCCAAGTCAGCCAAGGCACTTACTCTCTGCAAGCCCAACTCTCACCTATCCAATGCAGTCTAAGATGATGTACCTCAGAAGTGCACATGAGCAAATGATAGAACTTAGAATGCTATCTAAGATATAGTACAACTTTGAAAATGCCAGCGTGTGTCTGCCAGGAGAAAGTACAGCCAGAACCACATTGCCAGCTCCTACCCAGAGTATGGGATGTAGGTCTAGAAATTTCTGTCAGAGTAGACATTTCCACCAGGTGCTTAGGCCCCTGAGAGCATTTCCAAGTGTTTCTGTACATTCCTGGCTAGGATTGGTATAGCCTGTGCTGACAAAGGCTTTGTGAATGGAGTCTCCAACTTAAGATGCCGTATCTTAACCAGTTTAATTGTGGTGCAAGCTAGAAGCACTCAGTAAAAGCTATGCTTGCAATTTTGTTTGTTTTGTTTTGTTTGTTTTTTGAGACAGGGTTTCTCTGTGTAGCTGTGGATGGCCTGGACTCTGTAGACTAGGCTGGCCTCAAACTCACAGAGGCCCACCTGCCTCTGCCTCACTGAGTTCTGAGGTTAAAGGAGTGTGCCTGCTGAGTCCAGAAATACTTGAAATTTTGAATTTTGATTTTCCCAACCTGTATTAACAATGTGAACAAAGATACTCTTCTGAGACAGGTGTTGCCATGTAGCCCAGGCTGGTCCCTGATCGAGATCCTTCTGCCTCTACCTTCCAAGGCTGGGATGACAGGTGGCTGCCCTGTGTTGGCTTGGCACACACTTTCTTCCTCTGCAGGGCAGTACTGGCATGCTACAGATCAGGAGGGAAACACATGATCCTCTGCCTTGTGCTAGGTTGCTAAGCAATTATGACAGGGAGTTGAACTCTATCAAGTATATTCCCGATACACTTTATTTTCAACTTATGGAAGGCTTACCAGGAGATATTCACTGAAATCAAGGAATGCCTACATTATAGGCTATTTTTATTTACAGCATAGATCGTAAGTCAGAATGGCAGTGAGATATTTAGAGTGTCCTCTATTCCTGTGGGAGGCAGAAAATACATTGCATGACTTACTGTTTTCTGCAGAAGGTCTGTTCAGTCTCAGGAACTTAACACCAATTATAGTAAGTTAAATGACAATGATATTACGAAGGATAGCAGATTTACATTATTTTTCTATCTCCTTTCTCTCTCCATTCATCCATATAGTTCATTTACTCAGTGATCTGAGTATCTCATCCATCTTTTTATTTATTAACTTGATTGTTATTGCTATTCTTTGCCGTCAACTTGGCTACATATGAAATTAAATAAAATTTCTTCCCCAAAGAATTTTTTTCTTAATTAAATCATTTGCAATGATGGAAAGAACAATTTTTAATCTGGATCTTTTGAGGTGGAAAGATATACCATATATATCTAATATATATTTATCTATCTATCAATTTATCTATCTATCTATCTATCTATCTATCTATCTATCTATCTATCTATCTATCTATCTATCTATATCAGTTTTGTTCCTTTAGAGAACCTTGACTAATACACCTGATATTTACTACCAACCTGTACTTCATTTACCTACCTGCTCATCCATCCATCCAACTATCCCATCCATCCATCCATCCATCCATCCATCCATCCATCCATCCATCCATCCATCCATCATTTCCCCCATGATATAACCTCCAGGGATGAAGCAAAGTGGCTTTTAAGAGGACAGCATGCAAGCCTGGCAGCAAGATTTCTCAAATCATGCTCTTACCACTTCTAAGGGACTGTCTGAAAAGATATGAAGGCAGAAGCAAGGCTAATGACATTGGTCCCAAGGATTTAGTTAAACAAGATTGACAAGTCAAGCCATGATGGAAAGGGCCCACAAGTCTAACAGTGCCCAGAATCTATGTTAATAAAGTCAGTTCTGTTGACAACACCAAAGATTCTGACTAGAGGGAAGCTGAAGACACAGAATTTCCTCCAGAAACTGCTGGGAACAGGGTGTAAAAAGTACAAATAGTCCAGAGAGGGTACAGAGGGAATGAAGTATAAATTCATTCTAGTGTCTGACAGAGAGAAAGGCAAATAGAAAATCCCGAGGTGACTGAGTGAGAACTGTCAGAGTACATCGAGAGTCAGGTAGGAATCCCTGAGGAAGTTCTATTATGCAAATGATGATACTTGTAGAGACGTGTTACAGTCATACATGGAAGGTTAACATAAACTTTCCCGATGAAAAAATGTTTTCTCTCTTTGTTCAGATGGTAGGGTGTAGAGCAACCTTCTTTATCCACCTCAGGCTAGAGCTTGGAAACCTTTTAGGAGGACAGAGCTATTGCTTCTAAAGTTAGCTTGGGACCTGTGGTAAATAAGAATGGCTAGGTTCATATATTAGAATGCTTAGTCATGAGAGAATTATACTACTTGAGAAAGATTAGGAGGTGTGGCCTTGTAGGAGGAAGTGTGTCACTGTGGTAGAGATTTCAAAAGCCCAAGCCAGACCCAGTGACTTTCACTCTTCTTACTGCCTGTAGATCCAGACACAGAACTCACAGCTACTTCTCCAGTGCCTGCCTGCCTGCCTGCGTGTAGTCATGCCCCCCACCATGATGATAACATGCATATAAGTAAGGCCAATTAAACAATTTCTTTTGTAAGAGTTTCCAAGGTCATGGTGCTTCTTCACAGCAATATAACACTAAGATAGGGCCTTTTTATTATATGTGCATGCTTGCGTGCGGGCGCGCGCATGTGTGTGTGCGCGCACCACAAAGGTGCACAAACCTGCAGAGGTCAGAAGACGATGTCAGATCCCTTGGATGGAGCTGCACTTACAGGTGGTTATGAGCTAGGAACTGAACTCTGGTCCTCTGCAAGAGCAATACTTGTTCTTAATGACCATCTCTCCAATCCGCATTGTTTGTTTTTGAACCAGTGAAACTTCAATAACAATTTGCGAAGTTACCTCAGGAGGTAAAAGTTCTAAAATGAACAGGCAAACAAATATAGAAGGAGCAAAAATAAATAAATCAGTAAAAAAGAACAGATGGTAATGTGAGCCACTCATTTCCATTTATGCAGAACGTGGAGGCAAAAATGTCAGAGCCACAATAAACAGCCTAGAGAGCTGGCTCTGGAGTTCACACTCAGGGCCACGTAATGCCAGGGTCCAGGAGTTTTAAACAAAGGATCGCAGGCATTTACCTTGCACACTGCAGCCTCAGCCCTTCCATCTGGGGCTGTATCACTTGGTAACCTCCATGAGGACTTAGTGAGTTAGGTGTAGATGATGAGGGCCAAGATTCAGGCAGGTCCTTCAAGGCCTGTGCATGAGCAGGTTTGACTTTGGGCTTCCCTTGTTCTTTCAGAATCCAGTTCCAGCAACAGTTCCACTGAGGGAAACAGCCCTCACCCAGAGTGTTGAGAGTTCAGGACACACTTCCCAGTGCAGGGTCTTAGCATTCAAAAGATCAGAGGAAGCAAGAAGTCCCAACTCACTTTCCTTTCCTTTTTCTCCCAGAAGCAGGTCGTATGACCCTCATTTGAGAGATACCTTCTCTATACCTACGGGACCTACAGGAAGGGAGCTGAAGATAAAGATACAGGGATAAAGAGAAGAATCTGAATGAACAGGCTGCACAGAATTCTTTCTAGACCAGCCCCAGCAGATCAGAGTTAGAATCTGGAGTGCTCCCCAGAAGCAGGGTTTGTAAGTTCAGTCAGCAGTTTATGCTGCTTGTTTGGAGGGTGTGGAGCCTGTCAGAGGCTGCTGGCTAAGGAAGTAGGTCTTTAGGATTAGAGCTTCCATACCACCCTGCTCTCCTGTGCGTCCTGGCCCATGCCATGTGAACAGCCCCCATCTCAAATTTCCACCATTATGAATAGGAGTGCTCTGCATGCCTTCCCCACTCTGGTGGATGGAAACCAAGTCCAAATAAATACCCCCCTTTGCTGTCTTGTCAGGTGTTTGGTAACAGTGACACAAGGCCAATAATACAATTGCCTCTGAAAGATCCAAGGAGGGCTGCCTGACACCATTTTCTTGGCTGGGGCTGGCAGAGTCCAATGGTTATAGAATAAAGTTTTACTGGAGCTCAGGAAAGAAATTTTCATTTGTTTATAGGTTTTCCACAGCTGCTATTATAAGCAAAGTTGAGTAATTGCAGCACAGACAATGAGTTCATGAAGCTTCACAGACTTAGAATCTGTGCCTTTATGTCAAAGATTGGCTATCACCCACTGAACTGATTTTGAAGGAGCCCACATTCCATATCTTACCCAGGCTTTCTGTTCTGAAATTTGTAATTCCAGTGGCATGCAGACTGTCGGCAGCTATTTTTCAAATGTGCCAAATGCATTCATGAACTCCTTTTGCTTTACAATGCTCTTTGCTTAGATGTGAACACAATTACTCTATTGCTTTTTTGAATATTTAAAAAAACATTTACTTTTTCACTTTATATCTCAATTGTAACCCCTCTCTTCTCTCTTCCCAGTCCCACCCCGTTTTCCTTCTCCTTAGAAGAGCCTCCCCCTACTTTATTATTTTAAAAAACCTCTTTGTGAAAGTTAATCTAGAGACAATGATTCTGATTAAAATAAGACTCTAACTCTTACTTATCACCATGGCTTTGGCTAGGCATGATTTAGTTTTTGGTGCTTCCTGATGTAACTTTGCTATTTCTTATTGTGTGTCTCTAATAATAGAAAGAAATCCCCTATAGTACAGAAATTCAACCCAGGTCACTGTTCTGATTATTATATATATACCAATTATCTATCTCAGTAAAGACTGACTGACTAAAGAATGAATGAATGGATGGCAAGGGGTCTCTTTGATTATATTAGTTTTATCAGAGCTATGCATAATTTGGTAGAAAATAAAAATTGGTTAAAAACCAAAAGCAACCTCGAAGCAACCATAACGAGCCTGTTTTAAGTAAAATGAAATTAGAAACAGCTATTAGATGATGTCAACAATAATTGACATGTGTGGTATAAGTCTGTGTTTCTAAGGCATTGATGGAAAAGTTCAAGTAACATTTTCTAAATGAAGGCTCTGGAACAACAAGATATCCTTTGCAAGAAAATAAAACAAAAGAAGCAATTAACATATAGTAGGAGAGACAACCCAAATTTAAATAAAATATATCATATCCAAGAGGTGGAACTTTTAGAAGAAGAAAAATCTTATATAGAAAAAATAAGTTAAAATTTTAAAAATGTGAAAATTCACAAATAAATACATATCTTTTCACCATTTCTTAATGGGAAGGAGTTCGAAATGGTAGTGTCACCAAAGGCAACAAACCCGTGAAAAATGTCATAGATAATTAATCACTAGAATAACAAAGATTAAAGTTAATGAGGACTAGAAACACAGTTCCTCAGATACAGAGCTTGCCTTATCAGCAGAGGACCTGAGGTCCAACCCTAGAAGCCTGTAAAAAGCTAAGTGTGGGCAGTTTGAGTTCGTAATTCAAGTGCCAGGTATGCAGGCGAGACAAGACACTCACTGAGGCTTCCTGGCCAGCTAGCCTGTGAGCGCTAGGCCAAAGGGAGATGCTGACTCAAAACACATGGTAGACAGTTCCTGAGGGATATCATCCAAGGTTGTCCTCTGAGTCCCTACATGTTCATACATATACATGTACATATATGTGTGCATGCAGACACACAGAGTGCTGCCACAGAGCACTAGGAATAAATGAACCGAAACTGTGTACAAATAAGTGTTAGAAATAATGCTGTGTGGAGGAAGCAGAAATATATAAAAATGCACAGCTCTGTCATAGAAAGTCAAGAAAAAAAAGTCTAATTGATCTTTGTGATTAGAAGTGGGATGCTAATCAGGAGCAGGTCAAGACTAAAAGATGAACAGGTTTTGATGTGTTCAGTTTCTTGGCCTGGTTGAGTGTTTGTGTTATACTTGTAATAAAAAATACTAAATCTGTCCTACTGATGTATGTACTTGCTCTCATAAATGTCATTTCAATAAAAGTATTTAGTTAATAAGTAAAGAGTGGGTGAGACAGGTGACTCACAGATTGTTAAAAACCCTCAATTGCTCTTTTAGTAAAAGTGTTTGAATGCAGCTGCTCTAGGAAAGAGTGTAAGTAGCTAAATTGCTCTGAGAAGGAATAGAAATGTCATGGGCAGTAACTAGCACTGACTATTTAATTGTAAAGTACAAAGAGCATTTCATAAAACTTCATGCTAGCATCCATGTAACTAAGTACCATTGGTTAGTAGCAAGAGATAATAACACTTAAAAAACAATGTCTTAATATTTAAAAAATATTATTTTTACATTTAAAGTTTATATCTGAGTCAGAAATGCAGAGAAAGAATAGAATAGGGAGCCGGGGACAAAAGAAAAAACAAGTGCTTTTTTTTTCTCTGTGTAATTGCCCACTATCAATTCCCCACCAAGAGGCACCTTGACCACAGGGCATTATTACAAGATAATAAAGCCCATCAGACAAGCTAGCATCATTACTGGGGAGTAGCCCTTTCTGTGATTTCTTAAACACGGCTCCTCCTGTCATTCCTGGGTGACAGATCATTTTCAATGTCAGCTGCTGCCTCCTTCACAATCACCTTGCTCTTCAATACAAAAATTTACCTTCCTGCTTCTCTTCTCCAGAGACCCTGTTCTCCTCTCACAGTTACCTCTGTGACTTTTGCTTGTCTGGAGACTTTGGGTGGCTCCTCGGACACCTCATCTGTAGGTGCGTGTCCAGTTAGTTCTCTTTCCCTGTACCACCTCAGCAGACAAGACCATACAGCCCTAGCTTTGAAGGGAAGGCTTTGGCTACAAGTATCAACTCTCAGCCAGGCAGCATGAATCCTGGCATGGCTGGAGTCTTTGGAAGAAAGGTTGAGGCGGGCAACCTTGGCACTGAGTAGGAACAGAGTATGTGTGGGGCTCTATCGGATAAGGTTGAAGTCTAACGTCTCTGGACAGCCATTTATTTGGGCTCGGTCTGTGATGACAGACTCCCTTTTCACAGGGGGCTTCTAAAAGTCTCTCCTGATCAATCCCAGGCATTTTAAGGGTCATCACATAGCCCTCAGGCAGATTACAGGCCAGACCCTTTCCTGATAAGAAAACCCCTCCAGCTAGCATCTGGGAATGCCTAGAAATGCCCTGCCCTGCTAAGGATCTTAGTCTTCAGCAGTGACCTTCAACTGTACTTGGAGATCCACCCCTCCAGAAAGCACATCTATAGGATAATTAAATACTGTTTTCTCCTTCTTGTAATAGGACCATGCTACTATATGAAAAATGAGGTGCTGTGCCACTACATGCAAATCAAGTATCCCTAACCCCCTGACCCCAGTGAATCAAACACATTCACCCTCAAAATCCCTCCTACTGCCCAAGGTTTATAACTCCCTAATTTCAAATAAACTGGGAGCACTGCTGCTGACTGGCTGCATGATACCATCAGCCTTCCACCATGAGTGCGTCTCACTGCGTCTGTCTCCAGCCCACTGAGCCTAGACCTCGCCCAGTGGCATGGGCTGCTGCCTGCACCGCTGCCATGCTCAGCACTGCAGCTTAACCAAGAAATGTAACCCTTCGGTACTGCCATAGGCTTTGCAATGCCCCAATTTCTACTGTTACCGGTGATGTCATGCTAAAAGAGCTAAACTGTAACATTCTGTAGAAAACCTTTTCTACATCCTGGCCTAAGGGAACCTCACTCTAAAGTGCTCTAGCTGCCCCTGAGAAAAACAGAACCCTGTTCTCTATCCGGAAGCTGAGCTTCAACCCCCTTCCTAGATCCAGGACCCTGTTGAAAGGAGAACAGTATGTAAGGAGGAAATATCCAGGTCCACCAATGTTAGAAAATAAGTAATTCATAAGACAGGTGACCCTGAGCCCAGAACATGATTCCTTCTTGCACGCATGCATAAAAGTGTTTTCCAGGTATGATTATATCCTGTATCTCAAGAGAAAGTGTATTTTGTCTTGTGCTGAATTTTGCCTAATATCAACAGCATATCTCAGAAAGTTACGTCATTCCCCTAAGTTTCAGTGCCAGCCTGGGTTGTCACACTGGTCCTCCATGAAGTCATGATATCTGGCTTTGCCCACCTTATCCTGAGCGTGGATAGGCCACAGCTCAGACATATTAAAATACAAATGCCTCCATCACAAACGACCTTCCTTTGTGTCTTCCTCCATGTTATTTCTGAGCTGTCCCATCTTCAGGCTTACACATGTGGATTTTGCTCCCTGTAGGCTCCCCTGAAGCAGCAGGATCCAGGACACGCTGGAAGTTCTACCACAGCTGTGCTGGGAGGGTGTGGTGCTCGTTAACTAAGCAAAGGGCTGGGATCACTGACTTGGAGAAACAGCTCTGACTCCTGTGAAAATTGTTCAGATGCCTCAGTAAGGTCTTGACTTCTTGTGCCAAACCCAGGCCTGACCTTTGCCTGCTGTGCAGCAAATATTTACCAATGGCCCTCTGAAGGGATGGCGGGGAGAGAAAAGTGCTGGCCGGTGCTGCTCTGGACACCCACAGTGTCAATATTCTGGCTGAGGCCAGTTACAAGAATGTAACAACTTGACATCACTGGCTGTGGAGCTGAAAGGAGATACTAAAAATTAGCTGAAATGAACCTTCCTAGGCGAGGTTATCAGACTCCTCCTTTCCCAGCCTGTTATTTCCTCAGTGACTGCAAATGACTTCAGGGTACCATAAACAAATAAAACAGGAACAAACAAACAAATCCTAAACTCACATGGCAAACAAAATTGACACCACTAGGCTCAGATAGTTTTCTGTTCCAAGATTAAAAAGAGAATGAAGATAAGAAATAAATCAAATAAAACTTTATAGGGCTAGTTGGCATCAAGGGCAGTGTTTGGGTAAAAGAGCTGCCATGTTCCCATGGGAGTCACAAGACATGGCAACATGTTTGTGGCATTCACTATACCACTAGCTTGAGAGATCACACTACAGACAGATGTGTGGCACTGAGGAAGACTGTCCCCTGCCAGCTGAGTCCCTCGGCTAGCAGCCCAGGCCTCACTGTGTGTTTGCTATTCAAAGAAAGGGTCACCACTGTGCTGACATACTTACCTGCTATTTTCAGCACACCATGTGGTGTGTTTTGTCCACAGAGCAAAATCTCATTCAGAGAGAATGGCAAGGTGCTGGAGAGATGGCTCCGTGGGTAAGCACTCACACACTTTTCTTCCAGAGGGTCTGGGTTCGGTTCTCAGCATCCACATGGCTCACAACTGTATAACTGCAGTTCCAGGAGATCTGAGATCCTGTTCTGGCCTCTATGGTACACAGACATACATACAGAAAGAAGACCATACACATAGAAGAAAAATAAACAAACCTTTAAACATACAGAGAGAGAATGGTAAATAGATCCTTGCTAACCTACGTTAGCATGAATGAAAGCAAATCTGGAAAGTGTAAGTGCTTCCCAACCAAACTTAATGGGAGACCAAGATCTACATGATGGGAAAACTGTCTGAGGTTGTATTTGTCTCTAAAAGTGGTACATGTCCATGTTTCTGAACTAAGCTGTACGAAGGGATCAAGATACCTTCTGTGCTCATAGTGAGGTGGACCATGGAACTTCCTGACAGTGGATGTGGGAGAATCACCCAGATTGTTTGTTCATGGACTGAACCCAATCCTTTGAGTTGTTAGAGAGGGAACCAACAAGAAGCCCTCAGCAGTAAAGAAAACAAGATCAGGCATAGTTTATCGGCTTCATGCATCTCTATAACTTTTGAGTCTTTACACATTCTAAATACAGTTCTAAATTAGAGGTGCCACAGTCTAGTGTTGGCAGGGACGGGATTGTGGCATTTCATATTCTCCATGAATTCTTTGGCTGCTCAGAGAAGGCTAACCCTCCAGTACCGCAGAGCTAATATCCTTCTGACTGAAGGTTTGAGTCTGTGATGAATGTGTTCAGATACACACAAAGTTTGCAGTGGCCAGCAGCCAGGAAAATGTGCAGCCGTGGCAGATGATGCATATGGAGAGGGGGCTGAGCATGGACGCTGAGCACAGGCCTTACTGACAGATGCTCAGCGACAGCACAGTCAGTTGGATGGTCTCCTGGGAGAATGGGGAGACCTAGGTGAAATCTTTTTTTTTTTTTTTGTAATGTCAGTGGAAGATACTTTTGAGTTACACATTGAGTAATGAACTCATAGTAACGGACATAGGCTGCTGTGACCATGCGGTCCCAGGTCGCCAGATGGAATCAGAATGAACCTGCTTTGCTGACACTTTTGCCTGCACACTTAGCAGCATCAGTTGTTGTCGTTTCTTAAATGCTGTGGTGGCATTCTTCTGTGATTTGCCATCTTTTCAGAGCCTGGCAGGTCTTCCTGGAATGAGTCTTTCATGGCACTGAAGATACCAGTGAGGCATAACTTAAGCTTTCTGTGGTCACTGTGTGAAGTGTGTCCTGGTTGTTCAGTCTATGATTAGGCTCACTGAGAAACCAAGGGAAAAATAACCAGGTCCATGTAGCTGGAGTAAAGTGACACATATTTGTGTCTAGAGTTGAATCCCAAGATGCTGAAATGAGGTTTGGAATGAGGTTTGTATGGGGAGCCCGCGAAACTTTAGTAGGGGACTAAGAGCGAGATAATAGGTAGGGGTGGAAGCCAACACAGATCATGCTATGGAAAGTTACTACTGTGGGCCATTGGACTCGCTCCTGAAGAGGATTATGAGAGACAGTGCAGAACGCTCTCAAAACTTATCCTCTTCAATAAATAAAATAGCAGAAGGATTTATCTACCAACTTCCTATCTATCATTTTAGGGGATGGTAATTTTTCTGATGCTTCCAACCCATGAGGACCAAGGATACTCAAGCGGCCAGGGGCAAATTTCTTCAGGTGGAAAACTGCAGATTCACAGTAAGTAGCCTTTCACATGAGAGAGGCAGTAGAAGGATAGGAATAGAACTCTGACATTATCTACATTGTGTGTGTGTGTACACATAACAATATAAAAGAGATAGATGTTGTATGAATGGAACTAAAACACCCCACAAAAGGGAAGCGACCACAGAGAGAGCATAGAACAACGTCCTCAAAGAGAGAAATGCTCTCCAAAGCAAAGATGGGGGTGAGAACACTGATTGTGCTTTGACAGGAAACCCATACTCCCCAGAATCTGTGGCGTTTTAAATAGATCCTAAACCACCTCTTCCACATTATTCAAGGCAATTGTGTTTCATGGTATCAATGGGGAAACCAAGCTTCAGTTAACTTGCCTAAGCCCCAGTGAGGAGTGGCCACGCAGAATTTATAGTCAAGCCTGTCTGACTATAAATTCATTTGGTCTGCACATTGTTCAGCCCACCTGCAGCCCAAAACAAGACCTGGGGCAGGTGCCAGGAAACCAGATACAGCTGTGAAGTGCGGCCCTACTCCAGGTAGAGATGCAGAGAGAGCTGTGAAACATAATGGCCCTTCCTCCAGAAGCCAGGGAGCATGAAGTCAAGGTGCCTTGATCTAGTGCTGAGCTTTGGTTTCACTGTGCTCCGTCTAGGCACTGAGCAAGGCTGATGGCCGTGGTGGCTATGTCTCTGTCCTCCTGCTCACCGCGTGTGGCTCTGACTCCAAGGCATGGTCCCTGCAGCCCTGCTGTGGGCTGGACTGATTCTCTCATTCATGTCTCTGAGTTCTGAGCTCCAGAGTCTCCAAACACCCCTGGATTTGGTAACAAGATCTTTGAACCCGAGAATGAGTTAAAAGGGATACACTAAGCCTCACAAAAAGAGAAAGACAAAGATGTGGGAGGGCTGCTTGTTCAAGGCTGGAGGATCAGGCATGTGAGGACAGGCCTGATGACAGGCAGCTGCAAAGCCAGGCAGAGAGACCTCAGAAGAAATGAGCCTCTGGCTCCTACATCTTGGTTTTCCAGTCTCTAAAACAGAGATAATACAGTTGTGTGGCTTAAGGCACAGTGTGTGATATTTTGTTAGGCAGCTATACTGACTGATGAGCTCCCAGATGTGGCCTGGCTGTTGCTTTGAAGTGAGTGCACTTCCCACTCAGAAGGGGGTTTTCTTCTGATTGGACCCAGGAAGAGTTACAACCACCCCCACCAGCAACACCAGGCACCTCAGCTGTGGCCACAGTTCGTGTCATCCTCTGAGACTACCAGCCTTTCTCCTCAGCTTCTAGCCCCTCCAAAGCTATCTTCTTAGCCGCATCTACCAGGATGTAGTCCAGCAAGCCAGCACTAGTAATGCTTCTGAATTCTTTGGCAAACAGCACAGTCTAGAGTAACTTCCTACAGACAGAAACAAATCCACAGCAGCAGTCACATCACAGCTGAGTACCTGAGACATGCACAGTGATGGGGAGGAACAGACTTTTCAGCAGCTACATACAGCTGGTGGCTCAGGGCAGCAGGCCCGGTTCTATTGTGGCAGGCCTGGCCCACTATGGAGGATGTGAACCCAGGGGCTCTTAGGGGTAAGAGCCTTTTGCATTACCATCCTGATCAACTAGGCTTATGTGGCTACAAATTCACCTTGAATGCCTGACAGGAGATTCCTTGATGGTGCTGTACCCCAAAAGGGAAAGTTTTCAGAGACCTTTGTGGGTGTTGCTGGATGCAGTTTGCAGGTCTGGCCAAGAGAACATAGGGGTAGCTATTAGAGGCCTGAGCTCAGAGAAATGGAACTTAGTCAGCATTGCAGATTTTTAAAAAATGTTAATTATCCTCCAGTTGGCCTTCAGGGATCAAGAGCTGTGTTCCTGGTATTCCCCGCTTCCCCAGATTCCCAGAGAATCAACTTTCTTTTCCACAGACAGGAAAAATGTAGAGTAAGTGCTGGCTGGGCATAGAACCATCTGGATTCCTGAGAAGCATACAGTAAGCAAATCTGTTCCCTGAGAAGCTGGCAGCGGCAAGAGTGGGTGTGGAAAAGGACATGGAAGTGCACCTTGGAAGGACAAACGGAAGATGTTCACATTTCCGTGGAACTGGAGTGAGAGCTTTTCTTTGCTAGCCACACTTAAAAATCAGTTCTTGGGTGTGCCTGCCACCCTCTCTCATTCTGTATCCTTGGGAACTTGGAGATGGCAGGTGCTCAGAGAGCTTAAGTACCTACTCAGGCTCCTCCTCACTTTCCAGAGAAGAAGAAAAAGGAGAACGCTTGCAGGGTTTAAAATTCTACCCTGATGCAATACTTCCTCCCTAGGGCAGCCATGCTCCTTAAAAGATGCAGGCAATTGGGTCACCCATGCTCCTTCTTGTCTAATGTGCACAGACCCTTGTGACCTGGCTGGCTGCAAGAACTAAAGGAGGTGAGACCTAAGAGTCAGCTTTCTACCCTGAGTGTGTGGCTGCTGCCAGCCTTGCTGGAATGTAAGCAGCAGGGTAGCTCCTCCAGAGTGTGGAGAGAAAGCTCCAGGACATCTCACTGGGAGAGGGGTCCCTGGAAAGTGTGAGCTAATAGAAACCACTGGAAACAGAGCCAGCAATCCAAGACACCAATGACATGTTGACAAACACCATGCCTCCCTCTTTCTTCAAATCTAAATTAAGCTGTTGAAGCAATAGCAATTTGCAGCAGGATCTCCACAGTCCCAAGACTGGGCCCCTCCCACCTCTCAGCAGCCTCCTAGAGGCCAGGTGGAGCCTGTCCAGGAAAAAGAAATCCTGAAATACGCAGTAAAATTTGTGAGAAGCTTCTTCCAGGCCTAAGCTCCTGGAAAATACAAGTTCGTCTCTTTCTTTCCCTCCCTCTCCCTCTCCTTCTTTTCTTAAAGCAGCTCGCAGTCTGTAAAAACAGACATCCTTTTGTTTTAATAGAGACAGCTCATGTTCATGTTTGACTTCTCAGAAAAAGAAACCGAAACACTAGGGCAGCTTCTAGCATTCAAAGCAGACCGCTAGACTTCCCAGGCAGCTAGTGGGACTTTTGAGAAAGCTGAACAAGTCATTAGGATGGTCACATGGTTTGGGACACAGTCTGTTCTCATTTCAGAACAAATTAAAAACATTAAATCAAAGGACTGAAATGTTCATTTTGGTTCTGGTTCTGAAGTTAAGACAGGGTCACGGCGTTGGCCTCATCTGCTGGGATTACCCAGGTTTAAATGGGAAGGTGAGGTCAAGTTCAGCACCAGCCACTCTGCCCACCCTCACTCACAGAGGCAAGGACTGCTGCCTAGAACCAGCAGTCCTGAAGGAACGGGCCTGGCACCATGTGTGTACCAGCTGGCCTAGAGTTCCAGTCCCCGCTCTGACTTTACTGGGGTAACAACCTCAGGGTCTGTGGCATCTGCTCTTTGATGATCTTCCTATCTTTCTGGAAAGCCAAATGTGAATGCTGATGTTTTTCTCCATATGTTTCTTTGCTCTTTTTCAACTCTCTAGCTTCTTGCCTTTCTGCCCTTTGGCCTGAATCTGTTCACCTGGCCTCTCTTTAATTCATTCTTCAGGTGGGTCTTATCTGCCATCGAACTTACCTCTGGGAATTTTGTTTTAGGTAATATATTAAAGTTCTAGAATTTTGACTTCTGTTTTTAAAAACTGTTTCATTTTTCTGGTGAAATTCTCCATCCAACAATTTATGTCTTGAGCATATTAACCACATTATTTTAGGTAAGCATAGATTATGGACTACTTGTGTTCTAATAGCCCTTCCCTTTTCTTGCCTTCTTTCTCTCTCATCTTTTTTTTCTTCTTCTTTCCTATCTCCATACTTTCAAAAACTTAAGCAGTTTTCCCAGAAGCTATCCAGTGACTTTCTTTACACCAGTGTAACTCATACTGTATATCTGCTGTCCCTAGCTGCAAGGGAGTCTATGAAAGAGGACATTTTAAATGGATATATTTTTATATTGAAGAAAACAAAACATTTTTAATTAAGTGTAAATAGTGAATATTCAATGTGTCTTTCACAGTTACAAAAGCTTTAACTGAAGTTAAGGGAAAATAATGTTTCCCAAAGGCCAGGCAGGCCAACAAGGTGTATCATATTTCTTAGTAAAAAATTGCTTGAGCTACATGAGAAACTCTGTCCTTCTGAGTCAGGTTTGTGTATACACCCTCCTATAAAGCCCTCATGTTGCAAATCCAAAAGAATATAATGTTAAGAATCATCTACTGTGAAGCAGATAAGGGCCACAGTGAACATGTAACTAAGGCCACTGTGGACAGTGCACCAGCTTTACATTCCTCAATGTAAGAAGCAAAGGCATGCATGGGTCCTGGCCACGTCATAGAAGTGGGGAAGTCAAAGCAAAGAAACGTGGAAATACGCTCAAATCATAGCAAATCTTTTATTTGCTATGCCATGTTTAAAAACAGGAATTTCCTGGGTGTAGTGGAGTATGACTGCAATCCAGTACCTGGGAGGCTGAGCCTGGAGGATGATGAGCTTAAAGTTAGCCTGGACTACCTAGAGAATTCAAAGCTGGCCTGGGGAGCATAGTGAGACTTGCACTAAAATTAAAAGATAATAAACAATAATAATATTATTGTATTATTTATTATTAACATAATAATAATAACAATAATAGCTAGAAGGCCTGGAAAGATAGCTCAGTGGTTTAGAGCACTTGCTGCTTTTGCATAGCACCTGACTTCAGTTTTCAGTACTCATGTTGGGTGGCTCATAATCACCTGTAACTCAAGTTCCAGATGAGGGGTCCAACTCTCTCTTCTGTCCTCTCCAGGCACCCACATATGTCTGTGCATGCACACACTCACCAGAGAGAGAGAAAGGGAGAGAGAGAGAGAAGGAAAGAGAGAATCTTGAAAACAATTAAACAATTCTAAATTGTTGACTGAGAAGTACAAACAGAAGCCCAATTATTTAATAACCTTTCCTTGTTATTTAAACTTTTACGTAATACAAGTTTATAACTGCATAAAACTATAGATAGTGGTATATGAATGTGCACACTCATATGTGCACATGTACACATATGTTGTGTGGCTGCTTACTTACTGAGACTCTTTGATGCCTTTGTCATGAATTCACAGTGCTGTACTTTAGGATTGAGCTTCCAGCACCCACATGACTCTGTGATCTGCTTTCCATATGGGGGAGGAGAGGGCTTGCAGTCAGCAGTGCATCTCAGCATTAAAGCTGTCACCTCTCCCACTGCAGATACGGCAGCGGGGTTGTACTTTCCAAGATATATGCCAACAATATTTCAAAATATGATTAACAGTACCAATAGCTTATAAAGTTGGGCACATCTTTCCTTGTTCTGCCTTAGTGATGCCGTCTGTCTTTGTGAAGGCTGATCTATGAAATAGCTTTTTAAAAGCCTGATTGTGGCCTTTCTTTCCCCTTGATGCAGTAGTGTAACTTTTATCAATAATAATGGGAGTTACTTGGTCATTATGTGGCTTGTGTAGTTAATGGTGATAGACCAGTCTAGAAACTGTGGCCTGGAGTTCAAGAGCCTGTACCAAGAACAGCACATGGACACGCAAATGCAAACAAATTTCTCCTAAGAGTCTACAACTCCAAACCCAAAGATTTATTGTGCTTCAGCTTAATTTTTGTTAAAGAACATAAATATTTTAACACTTCAGGGTTTTATAAAAACCCAACATTTAAAACATATATATTAAAGAAAAAATTTTCAGTATAACAATCTACTAAGTTTCACAAATAACACATTTTTGTGAGTATGTATGTTTGTATATCTGTGTGTCTCTCTGTGTGTATATGTATGTAAGTAGGTAGGTATCTCTGTGTATGTCTGTGTGTGTCTGAACTCTGAGTGAGACAAGGTCTTAGGATATTACTTAACCTTCTTTAAATAGTTTTCTGTCCCCAGACATTTCAGAAGGACCATGTGTCTCTAGTCAATGAAAGACATCTGTGGTATTTTCTGCCCCTAAGTTAAAAAAAAAAAAAAATCCTGCCTTCAACTTCAAACAAAAACCTGGTTACAGTCTAAAAAAAAATTCTATGTTAAATAATTGCCAATAAATTCACCAGCAAATGGGATAGAAACACAAAACGAAACTCCTTTCTCATCCACTGTGAAAACCTAGAAGTCAGTGTTGTCTGAATGTTAGTCAGTTTCATCAGCTTTTTCTCATGCAGTTAAATTACTTTCTTGTGAGAAGCTTTCTGAATTGTCACAAGAGCTAATGGGAATTCCTATACTGCACACTATTTAATTTTAAGGTTTTTCTGTCTAATTTATTACCAACTACAAATTTCATTTTGCCAGCGAAAAATCAATTTGTTTGTTTCATGTTGAAAGTAGTTTTTCAAATAAATTCTGAAGGTCTACTTATCAAGCCCTCTTATCTCTCATTAAACTAATGCTTTCAAGCATAATTAGGAATAGGCTCGAGAGCTAAGTATATTGTAATGCCGTGACATTAAAGAAGACATATCAAAATGAATTTACAATCATATCATTACATCAAGCTCTACTGCAATGGCAATAGTATTATAACTATAATTAATTAGCTGTGGTACAAATTACTAATAAATCTTTAGAAATTAAATGCCTAATTTTTCAAAACCATATGTCTTTGTAAATTGATTATTTAGAATTTAGAGGCTTTTTAATTAGGAAGAAATTTATGCAATACCCTATGTAGTAATTAGGAATCAGCTTTTCTGTAATATTATTGAACATCAGCAAAAAATTAAATCTTTGGAACATAGTCTAGGTTAATTATAGTATTTCACTGTCAAAAAACAACATATATATAAAGCCTGAGAGGCTAATATGGCCTTTCTGTTTCTCTAACTTCCAGTCTTATCCCCTCCCTGCTGGAACTGTCAACACAATGGAATCCAAAACCAAATGGGAGAGAGATGCTTCCCCAGGGATGCGAGGCTTTAAGAGTGTGTCACTGTAGATTTTCACTTCACCAATCTAGCCTGCACATTTAGCACCCATTTCCCATTTCCCAAAGGCAATGCTGGGCAGGGTGTGGGGTTTCTGAGAATTCCCTTAATTTTCAGGGTTTATGTTGACGTAAAATACAAAGACTCCTATGCCGGGAAAGAGGGGGCCAATCATTTGGGGTAGAGGTGCTGTAGTAAGACTCCATCCTGTGTGTGATCAAAAGATGCAGCGACAGGGAGAGGCCTGAAGGCCACTGGGAATGCGGCAGGCCCTGGGAGGGCAGCCTTCAAAGCCAAGGCCCTTCTGTAGCAGGAAGTGTGGTGGGAAGCCACCTGATATATACCTTGTTCCTGCCTACTCTGGGGAAGTGTTAGAGATGCTTCAAATTAGAGAGGAGCATGTTGTAACCAGGCAGAGAGGTTGAACCAATCTGGAACTGAACTAGTCTCCTGGCTCTAGCTCTTGTTTTGTAGTCGAGTTTAGCAGACAGCTTTGTACCCCCAGGTGATCTTGAAAAGAGGCCAACTTTAAAAACCGTCCAGGAAGCAGAATTTCTCCTTGCTACCTCTATGAGTCATTACTGTTTCCTCCTGTCAGGCCTTCTCCGAGTGTCAGCTGGCCCTTTATCTAAAGGACTTCCAGAATGCCTGTCATACTCCTGAGCATGTGATACCCAGGGCCACTTGGCCTTTAATTGTTGCTTGCAGGAGAAGGAAAGAGCAACTGCAACACCCTGTTCTCTGCTCTAGGTAGTAAAATCAACACAAATCTGCACCTAGAGGAAGGAATTGTTTACACAGACAGTGAGAGCCCTGGCCTGGGAGGGCCACAGGGCCAGTGTGCAGCAGCCATTTTACTACTGACAAATGCAGCACCAAGCACATTGTGAATGGTGAGGACTCAGTAGGCCAGCGGACACACCAGGCGGGAGTTTTGAAGAATCTCTTGAGAAGAAAGTTACAGAAAAGAGGGTAATGCATGGCTGCTAACAGACCTCCACGGAGAACACAGCTCTCTCCAAAGGAGCCTTGGGAAATGTCTTCCATTTTTGAATTCTAAATTCAGTAGACAAATTTGCAGGCTGACTCAAGGAGAGCCTGGGCAAGGGCACTGCCTGAGCCCAGGATATCTTTACTGTGTGCAAGAGAGGCCTTGCACAGTCTTCAAGGGCTCAGCCTCTGTCACACAGCCAAGAAACAGCCCTCCTAGGGCTACTGTGTGCTCCTTAAAACTGCCTACTGTTCCTGCTTGCCATGAGGATAGCCCCTCCCCCAAGATGATACACATTACTGCACCCCCTCACTTCCTGGTTGACCTTCTTGGGCTCTCACTGGTAAAGAGCTGTTCCTCACTGTACACCTCACCCCTATCTCACTTTTCTGGTCAAACTTCCGTTTCCAGCTTCCTTACTCCTTCCCCCATGATACCTCCTGATTTCCCTTAGCAGCATTTATCAACAGGCTGCAAGCACAGGAGAGATACAGATATAGCTAGATACACAACTGACTTTTGTCCTCTAAATTTTACAGATGAACAGAATTTGACTAGCTGTTCTCATGTCCTGAAAAAGGCTAAGCCGTTCCAAATGGTTCTTTTTTGGAGAGAACACAGACAGGTGAAGAAGCTACAAGTCAATAGCACCAAATATATCTCACATCAGCCCACCTCCTGCCACAGCAGGCTCCCAGCAAAGAAAAGAACATGCTAGAGAGAGGAGGCATGCCAGCCTTACGCTTCAGAAAAGGCTGCCAGTTGCCGCGTGGGTGCGCTTACAGAGCTGGCCTTCTGCAGCTTTAGAGAAGGAGGTAGCTAAGGGGCAGGTCCAACCCCCTGCCAGACAGTGAAGGACTGCCACAGCTCACTTTTTTTTTTTTTTTTTGTCTGCAGATTGGTTCCTACCTCACTCCAGAGGGCAACAGGAACAACAGGAGGTGAGGCTTGTTTGCTCAGCCATTTGCTGGTGTTGCTGGTATGCTCTCCCTCCCTCTCTCCCTCCCTCTCTTCCTCTTCCTCCCTCTCCCTCTCCTCTTTCTGTCCACACATCCACACAGTTATGTGGTGTGAAGTGAGGTGTGTATGTGTGTGTGTATGATATGTATATATACTTATATGGGAGACAGAGATAAAGTGGCAGAGAGGTAGGGAGGCCACACCAGAACGTTCACAACTGGACCGGCTTTTTGTGTACTAACCAGGCAACCTATTGCATCCACTGTGCAGTTCTGTGAGACTCTGCTCTGGCACTTTTGGAATCTTTAGCTGCTGTTTGCACCTTAAGTTCCTTCAAAGCTCCTACTCTAGAAGATTCATCCTAGCCAAGATGGCACCGTCTGGGACCTGAGAGACCTCTAAAGAGTAACGACTCGGGAGTGGTAGTACATCTTTAAAGGGGATTATAGGGTGCTAGTCCCCTTTCTTTTTTGCTTCCCAGCCATAAGTGAAGTGGTCTGGCTCTACTGTGTATTCCCACCATGATGTGCTGCCTTGTCAGCAGCCCAGAGCCAGGAGGCCAATCCACCATGAATAGCACCCTCCAGGTTCCGAGGTAACATTTTGAAATGCATGAATCTCAGGTATTTTTTGTTGAAAGGGCAGAGATGTAACAAGGTGCTTCAGAGTTCCTGGTTGGTGGAGAAGTTCCTCCTTCAGGAGGAATGTGGACTGGGCAGTGTAATCTGTGGGTGTGATCTGCGGAGCAATGCGTATGTCCTGAAGAACTCCAGGTAAACCACAGGACCTTGCACAAGCCTGTAGCATATGGAAACATACCACACAGATGTTGCTTATTAAATGCATTGAGGAGACTCAGTCCACACTCCACTTTGAGGAGTCCCCAAAGAAACATGGATCAGGGAACCTATAGACAGGCCTCATGAGAGCCTCATACAAGAACACAAAGGACTCACAAACAGGAGGACACAACAACTACTGCCCTATGAAGGTACTTCTGATGTAGTATCTGTGTACTAAAGTTAGGTCGTCTAGATGTGTCTTATACATGTATTGATCTGTGGACTGGCTAATTTTTTAATACTAGACATTTTTCTTTTTTCTTGATCCTTTTGTCTTTGAGAATTTCATACATCTATACAATGAAATGTGGTCATATTTATCCCCTATTTTCTCTCCTTCAATTCTCCCCAGCACCTCACCTTCCTAACTTCTTATTTAAAAATTTTATTCTACTTTTATTTTATGTCTATGAGTGTTTATATGTGTACCACTTGAGTCTTGGTGCTCACAGAAGCTAGAAGAGGGCATGATCCTCTAAAATAGATAGTTGTGGGCCACCATGTGGGTGCTGGGAACTGAACCTGGGTCCTCTGTAAGAGCAGAAAGTGTTCTTACCTGCCCCTAAAACAGTTTGGTATTTTTAAATTTTTTAATTTATAATTAGATGTATGTTGGATCCCATGAATCTGGAGATCTAGGCAGTTATGAGCCACCCAACATGGGCTCTAAATTTGGGTCTTCTGCAAAAGTAAGGTGTGTTCTTTTTTTTTTTTTCAAGGTGTGTTCTTAACCACTAAGCCATCTCTCCAAACACTCTCACCTTTTCTTTGATAACTTTCTAAGTCCAATTACTGTTGCCCACACAATCATGGGTGTGTGACACCCAGTGGAACACAGAAACCTTTCAATAGCTACACCCTCAAAAACAAAAGATTTTTTTTTCTCTTCCTCAACAGCTAAGAACTGCCGATAGCTCTTAAGCTATGCTTGAGGCCTAGAGCTATTTATCTCCCCAACCCACAGGGATTTTGGCTGCCTTGATTCGTATAGATCTTGTGAGGGTAACCACAGTGACTGTGCGTTCTTGAGTGCAATAGCCATGTCATGTCAAGAAGACAGCACTCACAGCATCCCTGCCCTCTGGTTCTTATGTTCTTCCTGCCTTCTCTTCCTTGGTGTTATCTGAGCCTTAGTGTATGTGGTGAAGAAATACAAATTAAGAGCTGAGTACTCAGCCAGCATTTTGCGGCCTTATTATTCTTAGAGGTATATGACCTCATGATCTCTTTTCCTTCTCCCGGCTTTCTTCCCTGTACCCCTCTCCCACCCCTTGCTTTCTCTCAGCTCAGATGTGATTTGCACTCATCTACTGTATCACTTTAGAGTTACACCTTTTGATCTCAAAGAAGTGGTTTACTGCCATAGGAAAGGAAGTGATAACTTTAACAATCCTTCATTGCAATAGTACCAGTTGTTGCCAATAGCTTATTTCCTTATTCAAGATGCTTCACGGAACATGGCACACACAAAGATTCTATATACTATTGGGGCATTGGAGCATGAGATAGAAGCAGCTGTACTTGATAGTATGCAGAAGATGTCAAATCCCAGCACTGGGAAGGAAGGTGCAGTGGTTTAAGGTCCTCTGTTGCTATGTAGTGAGTTTGAGGTCAGTGGTGGCTACCAATGGCACCACATAGTAGATGGAGTAGATGAGGTGTCTGCTGTATGCTGGCAATTCTCAAACACTGGCATTGATAGAAGAAGATGAGGGGCTTGTTAAAAATCAGGACTCCTTAATCCCACTTATGAGTTTCTAGTCCCTGAATTAGTGTGATGGGTGTTAGGGGTGGGCACTGAGAGATGAGGTGAGCTAGGGGTGGGCACAGAGAGCATGTGTTGCTGAAAGGTTCTTAGAAGATGCCAGCACTGTTGGCCCCAGAATGAACCATTGAGGGTTCCTGTTTCAGGTCTTCTCCATGCCCTGACCCTGAGTGGACATGTGTGAGGGGAAGGCACATCTCAAAGTTTCTGCTTCATCAAGTCTGGTACCAGAGTAAGTACCTCACACAAATGAAGATAACAGTTGCAGGATGCACAGCGCACACTGAATATGCATATACTCACTCACTGAATCCTCATAACCACCTTTTGCTGTCACAGGACTCGGAAATTTACTTTCTGAAGGCCTGGGTCATAGTAGACTGGACAGAGCCACTGAACTATACTGCCTTTCTCCACAACCCCTTTCCATTTCAGTGTTACCCTCACTCGGAGAGTGGCTACTCCTTTAAGGAGGAGCGCTCTCTCAGAAACTCCCTTAAGTGTGATACCTGTAACTGACCCAGTAAAGACAAGCATGTACAGCTTCTCATCTGCCTATACTCTGCCATCCAGGGAGCTTTTAATGACTCAATAATTACAATTTTACAAGAAATGTGTAAAGACATAGCAGCTAGACAAACCCTGAGTGAAGAAACCCTGAGTGAAGGAAGATAAATAAACAGGAAAAAGAAAATAATACAGCAGTAGGAAGAAGGAAAAAATACAGATGAAAAGGTCCAGGAAACAATCAAGAATATGAAGAATATGTAGGAGGAAAAACTAAATGCTGAATGAAAACGGATGAGAGAAAAAGCAACCTCTGGTATACATACTGAGAAAACAGTAATGCATAAATCTAAGAAAACCAGCTAAGAGAGGCAGTCCGGGAGATCTGCCCTGGGGGTGGGTGCAAGGGCAGGAGTGGGGGTGCGGGAGAGGAGACCAAGATGCTATTAATTGAATTCAGGGCACCGTTTTTACTACTGCAGTTGATCTTCATCGACATTGCTCTTTGTCTTCAGGAAACTGTGCAATCTCCTAAAATACAGGAAATGCCATTTGGTTTTGCCCCAGCGCCGGCCACTCAGGTCCTGCTTGCTTGTTTATTTTTTCTTAAGGATAAGAAGTTTCTCTAAAGGTTGGTGTGTGGGATAAATCTTTGAGAGGAAAGACATGGAAATAACTCAGGAGGAAGGACGGATTCACTGTGACACCAGCCAGGTCAGGGAAATGGCCAGAGAGCTGCATTCCTGAGAGGCCAGCCTGCAAGGAACTCAACTTGGTTGAGGCTGCTTGCTTTGCCCTGGGACTGAGTGGGGGGTCATCCTGGAGGCCAGCCGTGGGGCCTGGGACTCTGAGTGTTCTGTTTTAGATTAAGAGCTGGGTTCACCAAAGGGGTACAGTGTTCGGAGGAGCAGGGGCATGATTGCTCTTCTGTGACCTTGCTGGAAGTGGTCTGTTCCAGTGAAGGGGCACAAATGGAGTATGTATGCAGGTTGTGGGCAGAGGCACCCACCTTTCCTTTACCCCATCTCAGTAGTTAGATTAAGAACTAAAGGGCTTAATACTGATATGCTTTCAAAATTTGTTTTCTTAGCCCAGAGTACACAGGTCTTTGTATTTGAGAAAGGGTCTTGTCATGGAGCCTCGTCTGCTGTCTGCCCTTAAGGTCTGAGGTATTGAGATGGGGCGCTCATCACCATAACTACCTTTAAAGTAGTTCTCAGCTGGCTCCTTGTTATTTTTCTGTCCATGTCACCTAAAGAGTGCGTGCGCCTCTCTGCATCCTTTGAAAACTGTCCTTCAGTCTTAGGGGTAGCCCTGTGTGAGGCCATCTCACGATATTCTGTGGAATTTAAGACACTCATGAATGTAAGTTAATTCCAGTTTCCAGGAACTTGACACAGGAGGATCACTGAAAGTTTGAGGCCATCCTGGGCCATACAGCAAGTTCTGGGCCATTCTGAGTTAAGTGTGAAATCTTGTCTTCATAAAGCAAGCAAGCATCTTCCTTTACGAGCCACAAAGAAAGAAAAGCCATGCTGCTAAGTTAGACAGGCCATTAGCAAGGAGATTAATCTTGATTCGGGAAATGTTATAATGTTAGCCGCATCATCTTGGACCATGACACATGCCAGCTCCTCTGTCTAGGTATCAGCTCCTAGACAGGAGTAAGCATGCTCCCTTCGCTTCCCTCGGAAGCCACCCCAATGCAAATAGCCTTTTGTACTTTCTGAGGTGGCAACCCCGCAACTGGAGCCTGAGAGGTCATGCAGTTGTTGGGACAGCATACTATATTCAATTTGCCCTTAACATTTCCTAGGAAATTCAGCAAATGGGCTGGTGTGGAAGTATATTCTTCTGCCACATTTATACAAGGGGTCATCTGAACACCCACCGTACATCAGCAGGATCATGCCCCTAAAGGTAAGCATGGGTCTCAGTTTAGCTAATTTTAATATTTCTGTGCTCAAGAAACATTAGAAAGGCTAATGTGACAGGCTCCTCACGACCCACGCTAGTTCCCAAGGAAGCTGGATACCTGACTGGAAAATAATGAATGAGCCCTTGCCACATCTGCTCTGGCATGGGGTCCCTTTTTTATCTCCGTGGCTGCTACCTGTCACCGGGTGGTGCTTGGCGCCGACAGTGGGGCGTTTGAACACACCACGACTATCTAAACAGACCATTAAGTGGTAGTAAAGCAACACCAGTGAATGACAGGACAATAAATCTCAGACAAGTGCATCTCCTGCACGATGCTGGCTCATGGCTCGCTGCTGCAGTGTCGCTGTGTTTACATAAAATCAATTTTACAACTGATCTCAAATAATTAGGGAGGTCACCACCATCCAGAGGCAGTCCTCAGTCAGGGCAGCAGCTTCAGCACCCATCTCATTGATTTCTTTTGTTGATATTCCATGTGGGCTCTTTTTCCTCAAGCTGCTCTCATGTCTGATAGCTTCTTTATGAACTACTGAAACCTTGCTTTGTGAAGAACCGAACGACACATCCTTATCAGTGTTTTACAGATGAGAGACCTTGACAGTCCCTGTGAGCCCAATCTTCATGAAGCTTGCTTTCTATATATTTTCCTTGAGTTCTTTCATGTCCAGCCCTTGAAATATTTGTGGACAGGAAGATGGGGGAGGGGCAGAGACAAACATATGCAAAATCCAAAGTTGGCGATCAAAAGCAAAATTTACGTTTGGGTTTTTTGTTTGTGATAGCAAAAAAGAATATTTGATGTAAGTTCCTTCTTCAAGCTTTGAGCTTTCTTAGTGCCGGTTGCCTGTTACAAAGCTTAAGTAAAACATCTCTTCTTCATACCAAACACTTATTAATGGTCTCACACAGGGGTATTGGATGAAGGCCACAATTTCATTGAGAAAAAGAAATCTCCTCTAGGGAAACCTGTGCTTGTGATTTACAAACAGAGTGCCACCCATTTGACCTGCTGACTAGGTAGAAGGGGGCCACTCTCCCTATGGCTATGGTGTGATAAATCTGTACTTACCCCAGGATGCAGAGGCTACGGCTGTGCCCTCACGTGTTCCCATAAGCTGCCTCCCTGCCAGCCATCTGCAACAGCCTCTCGTGCCGAAACCTTGCTACCTCAGCATGATTGTGTGACTTCAGAGAAAGCTCACTTTAATTGTCATTGCTAAGACCTGGTACTTTGCAGCAGTGTCTTCTGTAGATGGGCACATGCCCCACTGGTGGCTGATGGCATCAGAGCTTGGGTTCTTTTTAAGTCTATATACTGCCACAGTCCAGCACCCATGTATTTGTGCTCAACAAGATTTTTTGGATTAAAAAAAAATGTGACTTGGAAGTAGTTGTGGGCAGCAATGTGGAAAAAAAAATCAAAGGTTTCTAGATATGAAATACATATGGGTACTGCTTGGCTAATGGTGAGGTACATGGCCAGGCCTGCCCACTGGACCCTATGGCCTCATTCGCCATGTTGAAAATGTGTGTGCTGGGTTAAGTTTAGATTCTAAAACCCTTTTAAAACTTGCATATGTGTATGCATATTGAACGTGTATGGACAGTGTATTTGAGGGTACCCATGTTTGTGTGTGTGTGTCTGGAGGTCTGAGACTAGTGTTGCATGTCTTTCTCCATTGCTCTCTACTGTGCGCTTCAGACAGGATCTCTCATTGAACTTGGAGCTGGCCATTTTGGCTAGCCAGATTGTTCCAGAGAGTCCCAGTCTCCACTTGGTACTTGCTGAGATTCTAGGTGGGCACCACACTCACCAAGCCTTTATGTAAATCTGGGGATGAGAACAATGGTCATTTCTCATGCAGGGTAAGTGAAGCTTTCCCCAGCTGGGGCTCTGCGTCATCACCATGCTTTTCCTCACACTTGGATGTTCTTATCTGGGGAACGTGATCTGACAGGCAAATGTCTCCTTTATTCCGAAACCCCAATTAGACGTTTTTATAAACCTTCCCAAAGACTTCTAGTTATCATTTGTTACCCATTTTAATTAAAGACATCCCTATAAAAATTAGCTGATAAACTCTGGTTGGTTGTTTTCATTCCAGTAGGGTGGCCTGTTTCTCAATGCTGTACTTCCAGTAATTCATATGAAGAATATCTGCCCCCCTCCCCAGGCACACCTGGTATGTGAGGTGACTCACTCAGTCTGTGAGGACTGTGTTACACGATCCTCATGATTTTCTGTTTGCATTTCTCTTCTGTCCTTGCAAAAGCCAGTCTGTGGTTGGTCTTTAGTCAAACAGGAAAAACACGTAACGATTAGACAGAGTCTAGGAGGGCCTGCTCCTTTACTGACTGTGGGAGCATGTTTGAGCAGAGGCTTTCTCTTACAGGTACTATTTCTCTAAACATCAGCAGGACACATTACTCCTATCAAGCCAGTGAGAGAAAAAGGAAAAATAAGAGTGTTAGTAATTACTTCTGCAGTATTTTCAACACACTTGAGCACACATATAGATACACGAACACACTAACACACTCCTACACATACATACATATGCATGTAAACACATACAAATACACATCCATACATATACATTCAACACATGCAGATATACATACATACATACATGCATGCATGCATACACACATAAAAATTTCTCTCCCAGGTCTCCCTGTTTCTACTGTCACCAGGCTTTCCCTAAAGTTCCTTGGTATATATTTTCTATTTTTGGTTTCTCACTTCCCTTCCAATACAGCAGAGGAGATATGCAAACCTGAATGTCCATTTTCTCATCAGGAAATGACAACTACAAGCCATCTACAGTCAGTCACTGGTCCCATGTCCAAGCTGACCTGGCACCCAGAGAACCCCCAGTATGCCATAAATAAACACAGGCTTGCTGAAACCAGGAGTCTCATCAACACGATAACAAATGCTTTGATTTTTTAAATTATTATTATTTCTTTATCAACCTACTACATGGTGTGTGTGAGGGAGGGGCTATGTGTATATAAATGTGTAAGTACTGTGTGTGTTTAAGTGTGCATGTGTGTTGTATGCATGTATGTGTTTGTGGAAGAAAAGGGCAAGGGTTCTTTAAGTCTGGTGGAAGGAGAGGGTGTGTGATTTATGCCTTCCACAGCAGTCACAGAGATGGGGAAATTTACGGGGACGTACGCTTTACACATCTGTCTGTAAAAGTCTATTTCTATATCAAATCAAGTGCTGGAAACAGATAGTTCGCTGTTGCCTTCCATAGGAGGACATCAGCTTCTGTGGCCTGGAGCAGATTTTAAAGCCATATCAGATGGGGATGTTCCTGGCCATAAAGCCTGGTAATCACAGAAAGTCTGTTTTTGTTGTTGTTGTTGTTGTTTACCTGAACTGCACATTAATTCCAGTAGTACTAGGGGATGAACTGGTATAGTGGTGATCAATTGGACAAACTCCACAAACACTACTGAGTTCCCTCCCATGTATTAGGTATTTCCCTGGGAAGCTGATAATGAGCTCCGAGGAGAGAGCTAAATAATAGGATACCCAAGATGGAGAGGGCAAAGTCCCAAGTCATGTAACCAGTTCTGCACTAGCACTCCATAGCTCCATTTGGGGGTTTGTGCGACAGACACAATACAGCATTACACCTGCAGCAAAATGATCCTATGGGCTAAGGTTTACAGAAGAGCTCTACACAGATTAGCTCATTTATTCCTCATTAATCCTCAAGAGGTCTATGTAACATTATCCTCAGTTCAGAGCTGAGGAAATTAAACCATCAAGAGGCTCACCAGCCATCTTGGCCGCGTAGCTCAAAAAGCCGAAGACTGGCATCCTGGGAGACTGGCTTTGGAGGCCCCACTTCTAATCATCCCCTCTCAGAGAAAATGACTGGCTTGATTGTAGCCAACCAAAGCTCATTCTCTGTTCATGGTCCACACCTCTCTGGAAATAACTGCATGTATTCATGAGGAGGATTCAGAAGGAGGGGATGCATGGATTCTCTTAATACACAATCATCTCTTAGTGAGGAGACAAGAAATCTAGGTCCAGGAAGGGTCCAAGCTAGTCTCAATATGCATTAGCTATAATTTATCCATCAAAATGGTAATAGGGTGATTCACTCCAACAATCAGTCCTCAGGTCGAGGACTCCCTGCTTGATGCAGCACATCCCCATGTTCCTGTGGCATTTCTTAGTAAACTGGTGTGGTGGTTTGATTAAGAATGACCCTTGTAGGCTTTTCTATTTGAAATCTTAGTGATCAGAGAATGGACCTATTTGATTGGATTAGAAGGATTAGAAGGTGTGGCCTTGTTGAAGGAAGTGTGTCACTAGTTTTGAGATTTTAAAATCCCTTGCCAGAACCCCCACTTGATCTCTGCCTGCAGATCAGGATATAGCTGTCAACTACATCTCCAGCACCATGCCTGCCCTGCCTCCTACCATGCTCCCTGCCATGATGACAGGACTAAACTCTGAAACTGTGAGTGTACTGGCTGGTTTTGTGGCAATGTGATGCAAGCTAAAGTCATCAGAGAGGAAGAAGTCTGAGTTGAGGGGATGCCTCTATGAGATCCAGCTGTAAGACATTTTCTCAATTAGTGATCAGTGCAGGAGGGCTCAGCCCACTGGGGGTGGTGCTATCCCTGCGCTAGTAGTTCTGGATTCCATAAGAAAGCAGGTTGAGCAAGCCAGAGGAAGCAAGCCAGTAAGCAGCAACCCTCCATGGCCTCTGCATCAGCTCCTACCTCCCAGGATCATGCCCTTTTTGAGTTCCTGTCCTGATTTTCTTCAGTGATGAACAGCAATGTGGAAGTGTAAGCCAAATAAGCCCTTTCCTCTCTATTTTGCTTTTTGGTCATGCTGTTTCATTGAAACAAAGGAAACCCTAATGTATAAAAATTTGTGAGCTTCAGGAAAAACAACAGGTGAGAACAAAGACACGTAAAATAACATCAGAACCCTCCCTGTTTTTTCTGGAAATGATAATGTGGCCCTTTTGTAGGCAAAGTTGAGATTAGAACTGATACTTGATATAGCTACTGTTCTTCTGAGTCCTTGGGTACAACCCATGCACTCTGTGGAGCAGAATCCATCCCACCCAGGGCCCATGTAGGCATTGCATCTGCTGTTCCCCCTCTAGTCTATTTTGTGCTCTTCATCTATCCCAGGGGCTAACATTTAACCTATGTGCTCAAAAAAGGGAGAGTCCTTTTCCAGGTCTAGGCAGCAGGTGGAGAGTGCTAAGCTACTGAAGGTCGTTAGTTTCTGTTGGGTTGCTTTCCTCGCAACTCTGCAGTCTGTGCTAACCTCTTTTCAGCTTTGGGTTCTAGGCATGTCAGTGAAGTCTGCTGTTATCAGTACTGGAACGGCTTCTCATCTCTTGATCTCCACAACTCTAGACACATTTTATGCTTCCAACAATCTGCCCATTTTTCCCTGCTGAGGATTTACATGATACAATATCTTGCCCCAGGATTGACTATTCTCCATGCACCGGTCATTTCCTGGGGTATGGTCTGTGCAAGGCTCTGCTCCCTAGCGGCTGACTGTGAGGGCTAATCCTGATAGCCAGCTTGATGGGATTTTGTACCACAACAGAAACAAGACTTTGGGGTGGTCTGTGAAGGATTATCTAGATTAGGTAATTGTGATGGGAATTACTTGCTGCTTCTTTTGAAACATTCATTTATTTGTTCTTATTTGTGAGGGAACACATGGGCATGCACACGCAGGCAGGTGCGCTCCTGTCACAGACTGTGTGTGGAGACCAAGGGACAACTTGTTTGAGCTTGCTCTCTCCTTCCAGCTCTGAGCTCAGGTGTCAGGCTTCAGAGGCAATCCCCTTTACAAGCCCTCCAGCCAGGCCCCGCTCTCATATCATCAGTTGCCTTGTGCCTTTTACCACCGAGACTTCCCTATCATGGGGGAAGTGCACTCAAACTGTGAGCCAGGATGAACTCTCCCTTACCTAACGTGCTTCCCATTAGATATTTTATCACAGTGACAAGAAAAGTCATTAACACCTTTTCTGTCTGCTGCATCCAGCCATGAGCCCCACATGAGCTCCATATGACTCTTCTTGGGAAATAAGCAGAATTCTAGTTTATTCGTGACTTTGGCTAGAGGCAGCTTGAAGGATAAAGTTTTCATGGGATACCATGAAACAAGGGATACTTTAATTTCCTTTGGTAATTTGTCAGAGAGTGGCTCACACATGGTCTGTCCTGTAAGGGGTGGTGGCACAGGCTTCTCATCTGAAGCCGCTTTGATTTGTTGTTGTTGTTGTTGTTGTTTTGTTTTCTTTTCTTTTTCTGCTGCCCACCAGTTGCTCATCAGCAAAGCCTAAATGTTATTTCAGGACAAAAGCTTATTTGTCTCTCTGGGAAGAGTAGAAGTTGTTGGTGGACATCCTACCAATCACTGGCTCACAGGGTGGAAGGGACCAGGAGATGCCTTTAGTCAATTCTCTGACACAGAGGAAGGAAGTTTATAGTTTTCTTTCCATTATCAAAGGAGAAGAACATCCCACTGGAGACCCCAAGTTATGAAGCAATTAAGTCTTTTTTGTTGTTGTTGTTGTTTTTTTTAAATTTATTTATTTTTATCTCAATCACAGGTTAGGTACTTTGAATCCCAGGCGTAGCCCCCTCCCCCATTCCCTCCTACCCTCCCACTCCCTCCCTCATCTCCTTCTTCCCTGCCCCCTCCAAGTCCACCAACAGGGGAGGACCTCCTTCCCTTCCATCCAACCCCAGCAATTAAGTCTTAAGCTCTGCAGAGTGTCAGGCACCTGACCTGCATGCCGAACTTGGCGGATAGAAATAACCAGGTGAGTAGAAGGCATTCAGTATCTCTCAGAACATATTAGTTATCATTCATCACCCTCCTATTTAAAAAGAAGTGTCTTTCATTAGCCAAATCTTGCCTCAAGACCAGCTTCTTCCTTCCTCAGCCTCCTGAATAAGGTCATTTCTTCTTTTCTAGCTCAATAAAATCACCTCAAAAGTTGCAGGGGTCTACTCTGAACTGTGCCGTGCCCCTCACTGCTCACTGCACACTCTTCTTGACTTCCCAGGTCCTCAGAGGTCTGCTCTGAACTACGTAATGTCCCCCATTGACTTCCAGATCCTCTCTGTCCATCTAGTCTCAGTCTGTCTGTTGGTCTCTGAAATCTCACCTAGACCACAACTTTAAATGCTACTTAAACAATAAACACTCCAAAAATTCTATCCCTAGCCCTGACCACCTTCCTTAAGTCTAGAATTCACTATGTGGCAGAGTATCTGACTTGAAATTCTGATTGAGTTTCAAGTACATTCCTCCAAGGTAGATCACTTGACTTTCCTCTTTGCTCTGGCCTGCACCCTGCCTCGCTCCTCTCTTAACTTTTCTCCATTGGTCACCACATTGTTCAGGTCACAAGCCTTCGATATCCATCTTTGTTCAGCCACCACTCTATCCTTCAAATCTAGTCCCAACATCTACCCAGTCCAGCCACTCTGCAACAGAAAACTGTCACTTATTGCCTGGCACAGATCACAGCTTCCTAATTTGCGTTACCCCTTTCATTATAAGGTTTCATTGATAAACCTTTCTGGCAAAGCTACAGAATTAGCATTGAAATCCATGGTTTACATCTCAGGTGATTTTGTACCCAAGTCATCATCAGGTGATCGTTAGAGGTATTTATGAAGAATTGCTACCACTGTCATCATGCAGGCAGAGGCCAAAGACACCACAAATATCCTTCAACACATAGGGCAGTTCCCCAAACAAGAAAAACGTCAACAGTAAGTAGAAATTGAGCCATGCTCTCTTTTGGGATCCTCCAGTATCCTCTGCATTTATGCTCCAATTTCTACCATTGTTTGCTTGGCCATAGTGTAAGGATCTCCTGGATCCTTACAGCATATTCTTTTTCTCTGCTCTTACTGGCTTCTAACAGAATGGGCAGCTTCTTGACGATACCAGCAGTGCCATGGCCAGATCTTGCTAAATTGCATAGCCCATGAATGCATCCTGTCAGCGCAGCTTTCCTGGCCACTCGAATGGGCATATAATACTGTGATTTGTTTCTCATGCTGGGCTTTCTTGCCTTTTTGCCTGCACTGCTCTATTTACATGTTTTCACAGTATTTACATGATGATTGTTAACTTGAGGGAGCCGGGGGCCATTTCAAACTTTACTCACAAGGTCATAACAAATGCTCTATAAATATTTGGTCAATGAATTAAGTTTATGTTTGCCCAGTTGAGCTTGACTGGCTTTGTGTGTTTTTGAGTAGCCTAATAAACTACTCCTTTATACAAGAACAGCTCTGTCCCAGGTCCAATAATTGTTCAAATTTCATTGAGCACCTTCCATGGGGTTAGTCCTTACCTCCTCTCTAAATGGTTATAGTCTTTTAAAAATTTTTTTTTCTGGCCCGCAAATTCGTTCATGTGTATTAATTTGATAATCAACTAATTATGAAAAGTGATTTGCCCCTGTATCAACCAAATTCTTGAGAGGCCCTCAGGCTTATTTAACTAACCTCTTAGAACTAGCTACAAGAAATTAAATCTGTTAATATTTCTTTGCTAATGAATTATTCTTTCAGTACTATGTTAGATAGAATGGTGTCCCCAACCACATATTCCACATGCTAGATCCTGGGACCTGTGGATGTAGCGTAACTGGAGATAAGGGTCTTTGCATATTAAGTTAAATTAATCTAGACTCTAAAATTTAGGTGAAGTAATTCAATTCAGAATCCATCCTGAATGAGAAGAGTCCTGGCGAAATGCATGGAAGAGACATGAAGTAAAAAAAGAGGCTATAGGGTAAAAGACCAGTAGAAAATCATTCTGCTTTCTACTAACTAAGTAACACATGTAATTATCAGCCTATAAAGGGACAAAGGTTATTTTTGGCTCACAGTTTTGGAACTGTCAGTTTGGGCTTTGACAGAGATAGCATATCTTAGTAGTCTTGTGTGGCAAAACCATCACTTCATGTCTAAGACACATACAAGGAAGGGATCAGAGCCCCACTTACCACCATTCCCAAGGGCACCCTCAGTGACCCAAAATATCTCACTATTTTCCACCTCTCAGAGGTGTCAGGGCTGAGGACCAAGCCCTCAATACAAAGGCCAGGGCAGATGGATGTTATAGATACAAAATACAGAACAGTGAGTGCTCTATTCTCTCTGGAGCCTTTCACCTGGTCCCTCTTGAGCATCTAGGCTGTTTACAACTTAATAAGATTACAGAGGAAGTACATCATCTTGAATCCAGCAGTGCAACCCATTGTCATAGTTGATGCAAAGAAGCCATTGCAATGGATATACATTCCCAACTGTGGGGTGGGAGATGCCTCTGGGCTTCTGGGCTTTAAGCGAGAGATATCTACAGAATGTGAGAACCATGGCTCTCTGTACCTAGGTCACTACTACTTTGTCTCACAGTCAGGTACACAGTCTTCAGGGGAGCAGTGCTGCTAAAGGAACAGCAAGTTCACGGATCCAGCCCTGGGAGACACTGGGCAGGTGTCATAAGGATCCAGCCCTGGGAGACGCTGGGCAGAAGGAGCACACCTGGCCTTCCAGCCTTATTTGGTGACGAGCCCCTCTTCCAAGGGAAGCTCCTACTTGGAACTCTTCTTCAAAGGCAGCCCATATTTAGGGCAATCTTCTGCTAGAAGGGGCTCATTTTTAGGAACTGTTCCTTTTCTGTAGCAGTTCATCTTCTGGAGGCAGCCTATAGGACAAGCTCATCTTCTAAGGAGAGCTCATCACCTACATTTCTTTCTGCTCTTCTGCCTGTTGCTATAATCATAAAGATTCTGTACCGAAAAAGCAGAACTGGCTAAGTTTGAGCTAATAATATGTTCCTTCTTCTCAGTCATCTGTTCATGTCAGAAGACAAAATACATGAACACCTGAAAATGCAAGGGCTGCTGTCCCGCAAGCCTGTTGTAAGAACCTATGTTCTCCAACCAACAGCAAATTTACAGAAAGCCAGAAGATGCAGCTAGAAAAATAACTCAATCTGGACTATCACTTCTCAAAGGAATCTTTGGGAAGGGGCATTTTGGTTATACATAAGTTGCACCCGACAAGTTATTTCTTTCATTATTAGTTGCCCAACTTAAAGCCCTTCACCCTCATTTTCAAAGTTCTAGTTCTTTCATTTTTCTGGGAATCATGGCACTATGTACAGAGTTGCTGAAGCCCTTCTAAACAGAGCTGGCCTCCATTAACCTGCTTATCATTTCCAAGCAATTAGCACTTAATAGCATTTTTTATGCAGCTACTGTTTGATCTAATTTTTCTAAGAAAAGAGTAATATCAAGAGCTAGAGGGCAAAAAGCCACTTTGTAGAAGGGACTATGGTTCTGGGAGATAGTCAGCAGTAGGTTCAAATCTTGTTTCTACTATTTATTAGCCTTGCAAATGTGTCATGGTGCTTAATGGCTTTGAGCTACACTATTCATTTGTAGAACAGAAATAACAACATCCTTATTACAAAGCTGTAGCAAATACTAAAGAAAATGGATGTGAGGTCCTAGCATAGTCCTTCATACATCAAATAAATGTGAATCTAGTTGTTTCTCACACCTGTGGGGAAGAGGTCTGTGGTAAATAATCCATCCTGCATGCTCAGCTAGGGTGTTAGTGCATCCCTCTTCATGCTGACTCGTTTGGGGAGGAAGAAGAGCAGCAAGGGATGCAGCAGAGTGTCTCCCCCTTTTTCTATATAAGGTTGGGCAGAATGGCCTCTCACCTGATTATCATAGCTCCTGTAGAAATAGCTGTTCCAAGAGAGGTATGTAGGGAGGCCACCACTGGAGGAGCTTAGCTACTGTCTTACTCTCTAGGCTGGGAGAAGTATTAGCACAAGCAGGGGCCTGTTTTTTGGATTTCCCCTTGCAGTGAGGTGGGCGGTCTCTCTTCTCCCTTGAGCGGAACACTGCTCAGGTTGTTTGTACATAGCAGGCACAGTGCCATGCCATTTCTTAGGAAGTCATAAAGAGCATGCTGCCTCCATCTTGTTCTCTGGCACAAGTGTACCGGACCACCATATAAGGGGCTGGCTGAGATGGCTCATTGTCTTTCAGTCATACCTGAGTTCAATCTTGGTCATGCCGGATTCAATCTTGGTGACCCACATGATGGAAGGAACACCCCCCACCCCCAGTTGTGTCTGTGACCTTCACACAACACCCCGCACAACCTACATGAAGTAAAAACTAAGAAGTCTGTCTACATGAGGTGTTCATGCTCTGAGGAAGTGCAGCGTTCATGGAGGGTGAGGCCCTGTCTGCAGCCCTGGCCTCTGCATGACCCTGGCCTGCTGTGTAGATCAGTCAACAAAGTCAAGGATCTTCTGTGTGCTTTTATTCTCCAGCTGTCAAAACCATGGTGGTCTTTGGGAATTGTCAGCTGTGGCTATGACATGACATTGTGGAGCAGAGGTAAATTGTCTCTACTCTGCTATGTTCAAAGTCCTACCTTTTAGTCCCTACCTGAAAGTTTCAGAGTGGGTCATTGCCAACAAGCATTACTACAGCTTATACTCAGTATGAGGGGGCGAGATACGGACAGCTATTCCCTTTTTTATGATGCATGGGATATCTGGGCAAGAAGTAAGAAGCCAAGGCAGACTCATTTGATGTAACAGAATTGTAGGGCCTCTGCAGGATGGAAGCTGTTTTCTAGAAGGCTACCTGATCACTACTGAAACAAGGCAAAGAAGGGGTAGACAATATTAAACTGGAAACTTAGAGCACCCCAGAATGAAACAGGAGCACAAACTACAGCCCTGGCAGAACAGCAGCTCTGAGACATGTTCTGAGAAGAGGGGTGGAGTCTGACAAATCTGAAGTTTTACCAGGAGTACGTATACAGTTTAATTGTCACTTATTAGAGAACAAACATCAAAACTCCAGTGACATCACATGCTGGAGAGGTTGTGGAGAAAGGGGAACCCTCCTCCATTGCTGGTGGGAATGTAAACTTGTACAACCACTTTGGAAATCAATCTGGCGTTTTCTCAGATAATTAGGAATAGCACTTTCTCAAGATCCAGCTATACCACTCCTAGGCATGTATCCAAAACATGCTCAAGTACACAACAAGGACATTTGTTCAACCATATTCATAGCAGCTTTATTCATAGTAGCCAGAATCTGGAAACAACCCTGAGGCCCCTCAAGTGAGTAATGGATTCAGAAATTGTGGTACATTTACACAATGGAATACTACTCAGCAATTAAAAACAAGGAAATCATGAAATTTGCAGGCAAATAGTGGGAACTAGAGAAGATCATCCTGAGTGAGGTATCCCAGAAGCAGAAAGACACACATGGTATATACTCACTTATAAGTGGATATTATAATATAGGATAATCATACTAAACTCTGTACACCTAAAGAAGCTAATCAAGAAGGAGACCCTAGGTAAGATGTTCAATTCTAACTCAGAAAGGCAAATGGAATAGATATCGGAAAATGGAGAAAACAGGGAACAGGATAGGAGCATAGTACAGGCCTCTGAAAGACTCTTCCTAGCAGGTTATTTAAGCAGATGCTAAGAACAAACGAAGACAAAGGTGAATTGATTATGCAGTTTCACACTGAACTAGAGGTGAACACAGGCAAATGATCTGATGTGGCTCCTTACAGCTCTCTATCATCTTCCATGTCAAAGGGAAACCAAATGGCCCATACCCCTGCCTCTAGTTGCTTTATGTGCATAGGACATGGGCCTTTGTTCTTGGATTCAGGAATGAGTTTTAGGTACAGGTGAGCTCCTAGAAGGTGGGAACAATATTTTGTTCAAATTTGCACATGTGTATCATAGTCTAACTTGGAGGCTATGAGCCAAGCTTGTTAGAAATGGCTTACTGTTTCTTCACTTTAAAATGACCATGATTTCCCCATCTGTCCACTTAGTTGACTAATATTTTTCAAGTGACTAGTAGATATTAGACACTAGTCTGGGCACTTATGATATAACAGCACATAAAACAAGCAGAAATTTTCTCTTTTAGATTATGTATTTTAACAGAATAATTTCAATAATAAATCCCAATAAAACCCATCAACACAAAAATAATAGATAAATTATGTAATATGCTAAAGACAATGAGTAACATGAAACAAATCCATAGGAAGACAGTATTCCCATGGGAGAACCACAATTTAATTTTATTATTTTATTTTGAGATTATAATATATGACATCATTTCATCTTTCCCTTTTTTCTGTTCAAACTCTCCCACACGCTCCTCTTTGCTCTGTTTCAAACTTATAACCTCTCTCTTCATTAACTGTTATTCACAAATCTCTCTCTCTTTATATATACACACATACATATATGCATACATACATATATATATTTAGAAATATATATATATCTATACATATTCACACATATGTAGACACACATATATATATATATACACACACACACACATATATTCCATTCCTAAATACATCCTGCTTAGTCTGAGTTATGTTACTTGTATGTATGTTTTCAGGGCTGACCGTTGGTATTGGATAACCAATTAATATGTTCTTCCCTGGGGAAGACTATTTTTCCCACCTTCAGCCTTTCTTAGTTGCCTGTAGTTCTTTGTGGAGGGTTGAAGTGTATAGTTTTCCTTGGTCCATTTTATCATTTCTATTGTTGTTGCCCTTGCTCAGCTCACGTACGGAGGGAGCGTCAGACATTCCAGGAGACAAAGTGTCCCAGCAGACTCCCAGCTCCTTTGGTTCCTAGAGTCTTCCCACTTCTGTTTCACAATGAGAACTGCAGTTTTAAGCACAATGGGCAATTCTACACTGTGAGATTATCCGATTTGTCACATTGACTGGGTTTAGAATAGCTATAAAAATAGCCTTGTGTGTGTTTGTGTGTATGTGTCACCAAAGGGTGTTACCAAAGAGCAGGGAAGCCTTACCCTAAATGTGCGTGGCACCATTGCATGGGCTAGCATCCAAGAGCACACAAACAGGAAAAAACAAGCTGAGAGTTAGTCTGCTTCCTGGCTAAGAGATGCTAAGACCCTCTGCCTTAAGCCTCTGCAGAGGTACCTTCCCTGCCGTGATGGACTTCCTCTCAAAGTGTGAGCCCAAATAAATCTTTTCTTTCTGAAGTTGCTGTGTCAGGCATTTTATCACCACAACAAAAAACTAATTAATCAAAGGACCTAAATAAAGGCAACATTTGGGTGACAAGTTAAAGGAAGTATATGGAAAAAAATAATTAAAAAGCAGGACCAAATTAATTAAAACAAATAAATAAGGAAAAACACTGTCCACCCTAATCAATGAAATGAAGAACTGATACTTCAAAAAGATTGACAAGATTGAGAAATCTTATCCAAACTAACCAAAAGAAAGGGAGATCTGATTCAAATTAACACAATTAGAAATTAAAAGGGAGGCTGACAGAGTGGCTAGGGCCCTAATACCAGCACTTGGAAGGCAGAGAGATCTCTGAGTTCAAGGGCTATACAGGGAACCACCTTCTCACACACACAAATAAACAGAAAACAACAAACAAACAACACCTAGAAAGAAAGAAATGAAAGGGAAGACATTACAACAGGCACTGAAGAAATTCAGAGTCATAATAACACCTACTAAGATGTAAACATCTAACTAGAGCCAGAACCAGATGCATTCAGTGCAAAGTTCTACCAGACCTTCAAAGAACTAAAATCAATATTGTTAAAACTATTCTATAAAATATAAAGGAAAGAACATTTTTTAATTCCTTTTATGAAGTCAATATTACCCTTTTAGCAAAACCAGGCAAACACACACACACAGGAAAATCTCTGATGAGTATACATGTTAAGTCTCAACAAAACACTCCTGTGCTAATGAGTTCCAGGTTCTTCCCCACTTTCTCTTCTAGCAGGATTAGTGTGCCTGATTTTATGTTGAAGTCTTTGATCCCCTTGGACTTTAGCTTTGTGCAGGGTGATAAATACGGATCTATTTGCATTTTTCTACATGTAGACATCCAGTTAGACCACCACCATTTGTTGAAGATTTTTTTTTCCTTTGTATGGTTTTGGCATCTTTGTAAAAAATCAAGTGTGTGGGTTTATTTTTGGATCTTCGGTTAGATTCCATTGATCCACCAGTCCTCCTTAATCATCCAGGAATGCAGATCAAAACAATCCCAAGATTCCACCTTACACCCATTAGAATGCTTAGGAGGACCAGCCCAGGGGTGGCACTGGACCCTCCCAATCAATCACTGATTAAGAAATGCCCTAGAGGCTTGCCTACAGCACAATCTTATGGAGGCATTTTCTTCATTGAGGATTCCTCCTCTCAGATGACTTCAGCTTGTGTCAAGCTGATGTAAACCTATCCAGCACACCCTCCCTCCCTGAAAAACAACCAACTTTACACAGTTCCTCAGTCAGGAGGGGGCTATGAACCCCTTCTAATTACATGATAGAATGCTGACTGGCTTACTCCTGCCCAGGCCCAGCACAGGCAGCCAGAACTGCTGTGAGCTCAGGCGCGCATTGTCCGGCCACACCCCGGGAACACTGGTTTGCTCCAGTTCTTGCCACACTCTGCTTCTTACAATCCTTTCACTCCCTCTTCTCAGAAGCTCCCTGAGTCTTGGTGGAGGTGTGGGATACAGCTGTCTCATCTGTGGCTCAGTATTTGACACTGATTTTCTTTTTTTTTTAAGAGTACAAGCAACAATGACTGACAAATTGGAGTATGCCTGGATGGAGAGCACCGCAGAGCAGTAGAAACATCTTCAGCTAGTCACCCGAGAAGCAACTTGCATAAGCAACACTATTCAACAGTAAAAAAGTCAAATGATCTAAAACCATCTGTAAATAATGAATTGGAGATTTAAAAAAAAAGCCATAGAGAAGATTTGGCATGTTGTTGGGACAAAGAAGTGAAATATGTCTGGTGACAGACATGCCAGTTACCTGATCTGATCACCTCGTGTGTGGTGCACTTGTACTGAGATGCCGCTCTGTAGCCTGTGAGTGTATGCAACCAAACTGGACGCTAAAACCAGAACACATTCAGCTGACTAAAACAATAAGAATATTCATTGTGAGTAAGATATAATCATGCAAAAGACAACATTTAAATGTCCTTCTTTTACAGTTTTCTTGAAAATTAGCTTTTGTTCTTTTTGTTTATTTGGCTAAGTTCTCTAGATTTATGGGTTTCAAGATTTTTAAAGAAATGAAAGAGTAGAAGATTCTAAATTTTCCAAAAATTCTTCCTTTTGAAAACTTCAGGATGTACTGTCTATCATGAAGGCCGCTGGAGAGGGTCCTTCCCTCTGATCCATGCTGACTGTGAGCCAGAAAGACCAGTCAGCACCAGATCAGTCAGCACTCTAGAATTCCTTACCATTAACTTGAAAATAGAAAGGTTTTCAGTTTTTGGTTTTGGTTTTTAACAAACAAACAAACAAACAAACAAAAAGACTTCTAAAGATAACATTGAGCATCTTCTATTTAGCAGTTAAAAAAAGCTTTTCTGAGTACATTCATACCCTTTATTTTGTAATTACAACAGTTAAATGTATTATAGATGCATGCCACAAAACAAGAGTGGCTTTTAAAGGCAAGTTAGACTTAGAATACAACCCAAATATCTAAACTGTGACTCATAGATCAAAAGAAGTCCTGGGAAGTGCTGTGTTATCCTCAAGTCTGACAAGAGCAGGTCACATTTCGTCATGGATATCACAATGGCTCATAAGTGAGGCCCCTCGAATGTGTTTGGTGCTTATCATCTCATGGGTGTTTGCGATGTGGTGGCCAAGCACAGGTAGGAAGGGACAAATATGCCCTCCAACCAGAGAAATTCCTGTTAAGATCCTAAGTGGCTCTCCTTTAAGTGCCTCACTGTGATAAGGTTGTTCAGACACAGGGTATTGCATCAGATTACCTCAGAGACAAAGGACAGAGGAGGCTAGCTAGTACACACTCCATCTTTAAATAACAACCCAAACAGAACGAAGGAGGGGTCATCTACCTTGTGACAGCTAGCCCAACACTGGGAGGCAGATTTCTCCTGCTTGATCAGGCAACAATGTGTATGGATTCTTCCAGTAGTCCCTATAGCCAGGCCTATAGTCATCATCACACAGCGTGCTGTCTACACATGCCAGGTAAGGTTGTAAGTGCTACCCAGGTGCCAGCCGGATTAAGTTTCTGTATATGCTATAACCAGAATGTCTGTTCTATAGAGACAAAAGACATCCCAGACTGTCCCCAGTATCACTCAGCAAAGGCAGGGCAGAGCAGAGCACAAGTTTATGGCTGCTATGCTAGAAGAAATGGGGGAATTGGTGCTGAGGATGCAGATTTCCCCACTCCCGGAACTCCATCATCACTGAGTGGGGTGGGGGTGGGGGATCATCCTTCAGCCTTGAGCACCAGCAAGCATGGGCTCACTGTTGAGTTGTTCTTGGCTGTTTGTCTGAGAAACGGTTTTACAGTGTAGTCCAGGCTGATCCTCCTGCCTTAGCTTTTCCAGTGCTGTGATCGCAGGCCTGCATCACCACAAACCCTCAGGCTATGTTCTTTTTCTCTTTATGTGAATATGTTTGTGGGTTGTATGACGCTTACTTGCATCTTTGTATGGCTGTGTGTGCGTGTGTGAATGCACCGCAAAATATGAGGGAACCAATGCCAGGGAGTTCCACACTGAAACCTTAGAGGATTTTCTGTACCTTCTCCTGGGTAAAACCAGGCATCTCACAGGCTCAGGCTCAAGCTGCCCTTAGAAGCCCAACATTACCATGTGAGAGACCACAAGGACCAAGGTCACAACCCACAACCTCAGCACAGACATATCAGAATTTACTTTGGAGTCAGTTCAGAACTTAACTTCCCTCTCTGAGCTAAGCTACCCTTATGGATCCCGCACATAGGAAAGCCCTACTACGAACCAAACAAATTACAGACATGGGCAAACAAATAAAATGCTGGCAGATCAAGCCATTATGTTTGAGTATAGTTTAATTACTTGGCATTGGTTAAGGACAGCGTCAGCCTTCAGTTGCAGATATAAAGCATGTAACTTTTGGATTTTGTTTTTCCTTTGTAGAATTTTTGAGGCTTCTGATTTTAAAGTATCTCATGTAAGGACATTACTAGATCTTAGACAGGAGGGAGAGAATACATTCCAATTTAGGACCTCAAAGTCAAGCCTGTCACCTGTCAAGCTATTTATGTCACATGGGCCAAGTGTACTTAGGTCCTGGGCATAACTCTGTAGCTTGGAGGCTGAACCAAAACTGACCTCAGCATTTCCAAGTCAAGTGACAATGCTCCACCGTGGATTCCTGACTATACTATCAACTCACACAGCAGTAATCTGCTGGTGGTCCTCAGACAGTGCTGGCAATGAGGCCTCACTCAATCAGGAGCAACAGTGCTCATGGCTTCATGCAAAGGAAAGGAAAAGGAAGACAATTAATTGACCCTGGGAACATGCTGAGGACAGGAATTTACCAGGTAGGACAGACTGTCAGCTGAAGCCACCATGAGCCTGTTCCATCCTTCCTCTGTCCCCTTGGCCTTTTCCGCTTCTACTCCTGGAATAGGAGGGCAGTGGATGGGGGAGGTATGGATGTGAAGAGACACAATGATGGGACAAAAGGAGAATGTCAGTTCTTGGCTACACCAATGTAATGAGATCTGTGTCATAGAAGCCAATGATCTAGAAGAAGATATAAACCAAGGGGTCTACAGCATTTCTTCATATGCTGTCCCCAAGAACAGCAGCCTGAGTGTCACACTGAAGACTTTCTGTGAAGGCAAGATCTTGAGTCCCATCTCAGGATGACGACATTGGAAACCCTGGGAAGGGAAAGCAACCAGCTGCATTTTGAGCCCTCAAGTTGGCCTGATGCACACTGAAGTTGAGAAACCACTAGTGTGCATAAACTCGAGAAGAAGAAAATAAATTACGTGTCCTGAATGTTTTTAGTCTATAAGGAAAAGCATTACTCTTTGTCAACAGCCAAGTTTCTAATATTTACAAGCACTGACACTGACTTTGCTGGTCCACTTTGGATTCTAAGTTGTATCATAAGCACATGCAGTTTACATAAGCCAAAGGATTTGTTTCTTGTTTGTTCTCTGGTTCTTTGACTGCAGCAAGCCTCACACCTGCTCCTGCAGGGAAGTTTACCAATTACTATATATTCTGAGTTCTGCTAAACCAGCTCAAAGGCCCACATGGCTTAAAAGATTCCTGAAAGAAGCCACCAAGTGAAGCAAATAACAAAGTGGACAGAACTGTCTCTTGTACAGCTTCCTTCCTAACTCACAATTCTTACCATAATTCTTTTTTTCTCACTCCATAATTCTAACAAAAGTAAGATTTCAGGGAACACTCAGTTTTTTAGCTGGTTTCATAAAATGCACAAACCATAAGTTCTGGTCGTCACTGTGTCTTTCTACTACAATTTGCATGCTAACATGGATGTCTTTGTCACAGTTGGAAAAGCTAAGTGTGAACAAAGTGGAGTTCTTAGTGATCAATAATAAATCAGATAGGGGAAAACCAGGAAAGTGGGCAACTTTCTTTGTTAATTTCTTAGGACATTTTCATCAGGTGTCTTTCTTTCTTTCTTTTTTAATTTTTATTTTTTCTGAGACAAGGTTTCTCTGTGCAACCTTTGCTGTCCTGGAACTCACTTTTTCTTTTTTTTAAGCCTAAATATTTTATTTTTTCTTAGCCTCCATAAGATAAAACCGTAGCCAACCTTTGTCTTAATAATTTGATTATTTTTAAAATGTATTTTTAGCAAAGGTATCTTCTTTAGTCTGGCTTCTAATTATTGTTGTTATTGAACAAAATTATATTTAACTACACAACTTTTTGAAGTACTTGTAAAATAAAGTGATAAGTTTAAAGAAGTTGGCTAATATTCGAAGACTCTTGGAGCATTCATGGTAACACAATTGAATCTTTCTGGATTTTTGACCTTGAACTTTCTATGCCTCTCACCATCAATTCAGTACTGTTTCCTTTCTTGTCTCTGGTCCCCCTTTCACCATGTGAGTGACTTCTAAAGGAGTTCTCTTGGTCTCATGTGTATCTGCCCTATGTGGTCTCATAATTTCTGCCTTCAGAGACCATTTCCTGTGACTCTCTGCTGACCGTTACATCCCACTGATGACCTTGCCAAACAGCTTCATATAGATTCCCTTCCTGTGCTTCAATCTTTTTTTTTTAATTTCTTGTTTAAAATTTTTATTTTATTTTTATTAATTACAGTTTATTAACTTTGTATCCCAGCTGTAGCCCCCTCTTTAGTCCGCTCCCAATCCCACACTCCCTTTGTCTTCTCCTCCCATGCCCCTCTCCAAGTCCACTGATAGGGGAGGTCCTCTTCTCTTTCCCTCTGACCTTAGTCTGTCAGGTCTCATCAGGAGTGGCTGCATTGTCTTCCTCTGTGGCCTGGTAAGGCTGCTCCCCCTCCTCAGGGGGAGGTGATCAAAGAGCCAGGCCATGAGTTCATGTCAGAGTCGGTCCCTGTGGATCTCACTCATGTAGACCTGGCTGTGTTCTAACTCGGAGATCTGCTTGTCTCTGCCTCCTGAATTCTGGGATTAAAGGCTCGTGTCACCACTGCCTGGCATTAGGTGTCTTTCATTGTGTGGCACTGAGCTACGTCAGTCGGGGCCTATGATAATGAGGAATACCCACTCTTTTTTATTTTCAAGGTTGCTAGCCAAATGTGCTATGGAAGGCAGGAAGTGACGTCATTCTTTACCCATGTCTTTGCACTTGCTTTCTACACTCCTCTCAGAACCTCTTGCCCACCCTCCCTACAGTGTTCCACATTAGTAATCTTATCAGACTCAAGTAATACCACTCCACCCCTGGGCAAAGCCAGCTGTTCAAGCAAGCTCTACATCTTAGCAGCATTGATTTCCTGAGGGAAATTCCAGGGTGTCCCCCTGTTACCAATTTCACCGTCTTGTTATTTAGTGTGATTCAGTGCACCCCAAACTCTCATCAGCTCGCTCTTTCCTCAGTCAAGGCAGTGTTAAACTTCCTCCTTCCTCTAAACCTATGTTCCACCACTGTCTCCTCAGAGCACTGGTTAGAGCTGGGATGCTGGCTTATTTCAACAGTTCTTTGGCAAACTTAAAGATAGCTCCGTCGGGGCAGGAGTCAGCTTCAGTCTTGCTTTCCACAGATTCCTTCTGGATGCTTAACTCAGACTGGATGAGAGAAGAACGATGTGCTTGAACCCAGACCCCTGGGCCATGTCCCCTTCACAATATCGGCACACTTCACTTTGCAGCCTTATCTGAACAATTAGGTGAAAACATCCTGTGTGGATGAAAGCAGCCATCAGTGACTCTGAGTCTCCTGATGAACAGGGGAGGAACACCCAGTGTGCAATCTGCAGGGATAGAGTTATGAGTGGTGTCCCACAGCAGCCACAGAAGGAAGTTTCCAAGGACAGCATTGTTGGGGATTAGCTCATCAGAGGCACACAGGAAGCAGAATAGAAATAAAAAGCAATGAATTCAATAAAAATGCTAATACATTTAGCCATCAATATTTAATCATCTGACTATCTAATTAATTAATAAATTAGTCTGTTTGGATGGTAGCTCCTTCCTGAAGGCATCTGGGGCTAATGGCCAAAAAGGAAAAACTAAAACATTCAGGATTGTTAAAACCCTTTCAGGAAAAATGCTGGCTGTCTCTACTACTGATCTTAAGAACCCCAGGTGATCCTGTTAAAGACACTGATATTAGGATGCTCTAATGTGATCCAGATTAAGAAATATCCAAAAGGAACGTAGAGGAGACAGGGAAAGTAAACAGAAAAGAGTGAAACTGTATCTGAAGGAGGAATAGGCAGAGAGCGCAGGGAGAGAGCTCAGCTCCTGGCCCTCGTCCACCCAGCTTCCCCATAGCCTAGCTGAATGGCTTAGTATGTCCTGCTGAGCCCTGTCAATCAATTCTAACTCTCCATGCCAGTAACTCCAACTGCAGGCTGGTAGAACTACAAACTGGCTGTACAGGGGTTTTTATCAACAAGTATTTGAGGTGTTTCTTACTCAGCAAAAGCTGAATTCTTTGCAGCATAACCGTATCTGCTGATATGATTGTTGGGTAATAGCAATAGGGGAAAAATAAGATACTATAAATTTTGCTTAGCATGCTCAGCTGCTGATGCTCCTTGATACCCCCCCCAAATAACCCCACCATGTACAACCCACCCCACCCCCATTCTCCAGAGTTCAAATTTCAATTTTACTGTCCTAAGTAAATATCTTCAGTAAGTTCTGTTGACTTAGGCATTGTTATGGATGCCTTTGAATCAGGCTGAGAAAGGCTTGAATCAGGGGCTAACCTAGAAAACAAGCACACACAGGTACTTTCTATAGGGCAGGAAATTAAACCATTCAAGTTTCAGCACAGCTGAGCTCCCGTCATAAGACAGACTATTTGTAAACCAAACACACAAGCATAAAGGAGAAAAGAAAGAAAATGCTCAGACAGAAATGCATGCTTTAACGTTCGAACACAAACAGTGCCAACCCCTTCTCAGAGGGCGTGTTTGTGCTTGACGTGGCACTTGAAGCCTGAGCCCAAACAGCTCTCTATGTTCCCTGGCTCCCACATGCAAATGAAAGGTTTAAGTGAACAAGAAAAACAAGCTGGGATTAGGATTCAATTCCCCAAAGCTTTTCTTGTCATATAGAGTGACTTAGAGTTACATGAGCTTCAAAAGAAATGCCAAACAAACAAAAAAGCAAACAAAACCCCATGATTTTTTTTTTTTATCAGCTCACAGTAAAACTTTACAGACCAAAGCTGTTTACGCAATGTATCCACACAGTACGGAGCTTGCCAACCTGTGTTTTAGGCTTCCAATCTTACAGTTTTCAAATCGCCAAAAGGGAACAGCGTATGTTTGTTTACTTGAATTGGAAAGATAATCCTCTGATATAAAACTGAGCAAGCACTCAAGTGCAATGCTGACTGCAATTCCCCAAGACAGCCCTTGGCTCCTGGTACGTCACTGCATGTGCCAGGCAATTTTGGTGTCACTTCATTTTAATTGATCAATCAATTCAAATCTTACAGATGTAAACATCACTAACCAATTAATTATTCTTGGAATTTATATGTAATGCATGTTACATGCATTATATGTAGTGTATGTTATATCACTGTGGTGGTTTGAATAGGAATGGCTCCCATAAACTCGTATGTTTGAATGTTTTTTTAAAGATTATTATTTTTACATTATTCTGCTTGCATGTACGCCTGTACACCAGAAGATGGCACCATATCTCATTATGGATGGTTGTGAGCCACCATGTGGTTCCTGGGAATTGAACTCAGGACCTTTGTTAGAACAGCCAGTGCTCTTAACCTCTGAGCCATCTCTCCAGCCCATGCTTGAATTCTTGATCCATAGGAAGTGGCATTATTAGGAGGTATGGCCTTGTTGGAGTGAGTAGATGTAGCCTTGTTGAAAGTGTGTCACTGTGGAGGCTGGTTTTGAGGTCATATATGTTCAAGCTACACCCAATGTGGCACACAGACACTTCTGCTGCCTGCAGATCTAGATGTAGAACTCTCAGCCTTTTCTCCATCACCATGTCTGTTTGTCTGCATGTCACCATGCTTCTTGCCATGAATCTCTGGAATGTAAGCCAGCCCCAATTAAATGTGTTTTATGAGAGTTGTGTGGTCATAGTATCTCTTCATGGCAATAGAAACTCTAAGACAATTATAACATGTATCTTATATAATATATCATACATAGCATATTCATAATAAGTATTTGTATATATAGATAGTGTATATGTCCAAATCTTTTCATTCACATCATTTGACTGTTTTGGAAATATTTAAAAATTCTTTAATAAGTTTACTTTTAACTAATTTCAAATGGAACTATGAAAAATAAGAAATAAATAGCCTGTGTCTTCTGTGACTTCTGTGTCCCTTAGGCCTTCAGTTCTGAAAGGTGACCCAAAGTGGCTAGAAGAAGGTTTTGAAATAAACTAGCATATACCTAAATATTGGTGCAGATATGCAGCAACCTTTCTTTGGTGCACAAGGCAAGCCGTGGGTTTAGAGAACAGCCACTTGGGATTCCTGCCACACTTCCATCTCAGCCATACCCAGACACTCTACTTTCTGAGTCTCAATTGTCTTTTCTTCTAGCTGCTTTCTTCCACTCACTATATATTCCAAACAAAAGTTCTAAAACTTGACTCAAATTTTGTGCAGAGTGCAGGAAACCTTATGAAAGAAGGAGGAGATAGAAAGACCTGGAGGGGACAGAAGCTCCACAAGGAGAGCAACAGAACCAAAAAATCTGGGCCCAGGGGTCTTTCCTGAGACTGATACTCCAACCAAGGATCATGCATGGAGATAACCTAAGAACCCCTGAACAGATGTAGCTCATGGCAGGTCAGTCTCCAAATGGGTTTCCTAGTAAGGGGAACAGGAACTGTCTCTGACATGAACTCAGTGGCTGACTCTTTGATTACCTCCCCCTGAGTAGGGAGCAGCCTTATCAGGCCACAGAGGAAGACAATGCAACCAGTCCTGATGAGACCTGATAGGCTAGGGTCAGATGGAAGGGGAGGAGGACCTCCCCTATCAGTGGACTTGGAGAGGGGCATGGGAGGAGAAGAGGGAGAGACGGTGGGGTTGAAAGGGGACTAGAGAGGGGGCTACAGCTGGGATACAAAGTAAATAAATTGTAATACATAAAAAATAAATAAAAGGAAAAAAATAAATAATAAAAAAAATTAAAAGAAAAAAGCTCTCAAACTAGTCATAGGTAGCAGTGACTTTCAATCATTAGGCTGTGGCTCTTTTCTTGTCCAGGGCTTTTCCTTGGTTACATGGTTAAACAGTTATTTGCCTTGCAGGGAAGCAAGTGGTGCACTCTCCGGAAAGGTGCAATACATACTTTATCAGACCGGGGTCAAGCAGAGCCCCCAGCTATCCTAGAAGAAGTTATGTAAAGTAACTACATTCTGAGGAATATAACTTGAAAAACTTCCTCATCAAAATGCCCTTTTCTTAGCTGGATCTGGTAGCACACACTTGTGATCCCAGCACTGGAGAGGCAGAGGCAGGTGGATCTCTGTGAGTTCAAGGTCACCCTGGTCTATAGAGTACAGGACAGACAAGGCTACACAGAGAAACAATGTCTCAGAAAAACAAAAACAAAACATTTCTTGGATTAAAATATTTCATGTGGATATTTCCTAATTTCTTATTTTCTGCCATATGAAGTAAAGAGATAACTGTTGGAGGTAAAGAACCAGTCAGGGAAAGCAATGGCACCAGTCTTCTCCTGGTTTATCACCTTGACCTTGATGCACTTTAAAGGCCATAGTGGGAAAATGACAAATGTCTCAAAGAGGAAAATATTGATCAAGAATACTGAAGAGAGCTGGGTGTGGAAGCCCATGACTTAAAATTCTAGTACTTAGGAGTCAGAGGCGGGAAGATTTCTGTGAGTTGGAGGCCAGCCTCATCTACAAAGCAAGTTACAGGACAGCCACGGCTACACACAGAACAAAATCTGTCTAGGGAAATAAAAAAAAAAAGAATATTGAATAGGAAGGGTGTTCTGCTGGATCAGACAAACTCATAGCAATGCCACATGGCCCTCTTCTGACCCATGTAGAGGAAAGAGGAGCAACTGGTAGAAGCCATGCAACACGTGTCCACACAGGCGTGCACATTAGCCATATGGCTGTCCTTACATATGCGGCCTTTAAAAACCACATCTGGAACACTCACTTACTACCCACCACTTACTACCCAAAAGAAAAACACATGCCTGCAAAATGTGAGTGGAAGTGATCCAGGAGCGCACTGTACCATGGAGGTCTGGCTGTTTTCCCCTTGAATTGTGAGCACTGGCATCTCTCTATGTTTACTCCCAGAGTGGCAGTTCATCTACCAAGGCCATGACCTTTACTCATTTAGGTTTCCTCTGTATTTCTGAGGCCAGTAAGCCCAGGACGTGCTAGGCTAGCTCCTTTGTGTCTGTCCTCATCATCAACTGCACTGTGGAGAAAGGCTAGCTGCCACGGCAGAAGAGTGGAACTCTCATATGCCTACACCCAGCTCAGGTGGAGAAAATATGATCATCTAGGCTTAAGCAGAGGCAACCTTTCTCTGTTCATAGCTTGTTCTGAGTAGGCAGTTAGCCAACTTGCTTGTAAAGAGGAGAAAGAAGGCGCTTGGAGCCTCTTTGCCTCTTAATCTCTAGATCTTTTTATTGCCTTCACTAGGATGATGTCAAACAGCTGTGGGAAAGTACTGCTGTGATAAAATAGTGTGACAAAATTAACTTACGGGGGAGAGGCATTTATTTATTTATTTGTTTGTTTGTTTATTTGGCTGGCAGTTCCAAGACAGAGTCCATCACAAACAGGATGCTGGCTGGTCACATTACAGCTGCACTCAGGAAGCAGAGTGAACAAGAAGTAGGAGTGGGCTCGAAAGCCTTGATGCCTGCCCCCCATGAGCCATTTTCTCCAGTGAGACTCTACCTTCTAAAGGTTGCACAACTTTCCCAAACAGTGTCACCAGCTGGGGACCATGTGTCCAAACACGTAAAGCTATAAGCGACATTCCATCTTCAAATCACAACAGACAAGAACCCAACTGGGAGTCACAGAAGCCGATCAAGCCTTCACCACAAGCTCCACCTTAGCTCAGGGACGTGAGTCATGACTGGATCCTGTCTATGGATGGCAAAGTCAGGCCACCCTTCAGCACCTGTGACATCACTGAGGAAATGCCAGCAGAGTAGCCTGCCTGGGATGATGCTAACAGGAACTGGTCAATGACAATGATTCTGGGCTCACACACACAGCATGCACATGAAGCACAGTGGCCAAGTTCCCTCAGTGATTAAGAGAAATATTACAGCCAGACTGTAGACTAGAAGTATATAAAGAGAACAGGTTGAGTACGGGCTCTGCTGCCCTTTCATAAACATCATATTCAAGAAACCCAAGACCACCCAGCAGGCATCACACATTCCTGCAACTAGAATTCCGTAACAGTTGAGCATCTGTATGTGGCCTTCTTGACTCATCCATTCAGCACATATTTATTGAGGGTCCGTTGTGTGCCAGTACCACAGCAGGGCAGGGATGGAGTGCTGGGTGAGGCACACATTCTTTCTTCTATGGAGTTTGGTTTCTGCGGTGAAGTAAACAGGGTATATTTCCTTGTAATCATGACACATTCTGTGGTGACTCACAAACAAAGTGAGAACCAGCATCATCTTGAGGTTTTTGGAAAAAGTTTCCCTTGAACCCACTGGAACCATGATTTCTACATTTTAGTATTTTTGGCATTCTGGACAAGAAGCTTCTCTGCTCTCTCTCTCTCTTTCCATATGTGTGTATGAATGTATGTATGTATATATTTGTATGTGTGTGTGTGTGTGAATGTGTGCAAGTGCATGTGTATGTCTCTGTGTGCGTTTATGTGTGTCTGTGAGTGTATGTGTTACCTCTAGAACTACTATGAAAGACTACCTGGCAGAAACATCCTAAGGCTTAGAGTTCTTAGGGACGTTATGATGAGAATTCGTGGAAGCTTAAGTGAATTTGCCTTTGGTGGTAAGAGAAGGTATAGAGGATTAGGTGGCTCTGTCCAGGGTGATAAGGGAAGGGCTAGAGGCTTATCTGCCTCTTGTCCATGGTGGTAGAAACTTGCTGTGTGGCTTGTTCACATCTTGGTGGATCAGCAATCAGACTCAGGCTGGCAGTGTGACTGGGCTATCATTCTTACAGGCCAGCTGCAGTAGCCCACCCTCACCAGCCATGTCTCTAGCCTCAAAGGTTCCACAATCTCCCTACATAGCACTTTAAGCTGGAGGCCAAGTGTTCAAAACCACGAGCTGGTGGGGAACATCTCATAGCTAAACCACAATGTCTGCCTCATGTCTGTCTCGCCATGTAGAGTTCAGGAGCCACGGCCTCTGCTCACTCATGCCAGGAGAATGCTCCTCCCAAATGAGAGAATCAAATCCAATTCCGGACTCTTAAAAACACCCTGGGAGACCAAACACTCCGTAAGAGAGAACCATTGACTTGAAGACACCTGGAACAGAAAGATGTGTGCTCACCTGCCATGACAGTGACTTCCCTGGGATGTTCTTAAGCCACCACTAAATTCAAAGAACCTTAAAAATAACTTCCGATAGGGCTTCCTGCAAAGAACAGTTCTGCCAAGAATTCATAGAGGTGCTATACTTTTCTCCACTGGCTCTGTGTGTGTGTTTGTGTGTGTTTGAACAAGTTTTCAGACAGAGGTTCTCAACTTTGTTAATGCTGCAACTCTCTAATACAGCTCCCCATGCTGTGGTGACCCTTGACCATAAAATTATTTCATTGCTACCTCATAAAACTGTAATTTTGTTAATGTTATGAATCATAAATATCCCATATGCAGGAAATCTCATATATGACCCCCAAAAGGGTAACGGCCCACAGGTTGAGAACCACTGTTCTAGGCTGTCCCTGAAGTCTTGAGACTCAGGCAATGCTATTTCATTTTTATACAGGTCGAGGATGTCCGTGGTGACATCAGGAGCATGTGTCTGCCTACAGGCCTTACAGACATCCTCTGCACATACGTCTCTGACTTTCTCACAGACCGGCTTCAGGGCCTGCTTCGTGTACCATACCTTACACAGCCCCGTGCAAATCAAGTAGCAAAAAGACTGCAACCTCTGCACTGAGGTATGCATTCTCTTCCTCTGTCCCATTGAAGGATGCACAGAGGCAAAGCAGAGCATCCAGATTATTTTCTGTTGAACAGATTTCAAAGCAATGCAAGGCCTGCTAGCTCACATTCCAGCACTTGTGACAGAACAGAGAAACATCAGCAGAAGAGGTGACAGATGATGATCCGGAGAGGAAATGACAATGAGTCCTTCCCTTGCAGATGCCCGGCAATGAAATCCACAGGCCTGATTCTTTACCACCATTTGCTGGCATTTTATTTGCTTTAAGCTCTATCGATCATTTCCTCAAAGATAATTTCTCCCCAGAATTCCTAGCTAGGCTCTGGCCCACTCTGCCTTCCTCCTTCTTCCACAGACAGGGCTTCCTTCAGAAATTTCTTGTTTGCCCCTTTAACAAATGGTTCTGGAGAAACTGGGCACCCCCACGTAGGAGACTGAATCTAAATCCACCTCTCTCATCCTGGACAAAGTCAACCCAAAAGGAATCGAAGACTCTAATGCAACATGTACAATCTGATACTTTAGAGGAAACGTGAAGGAAATACTTATAGAGGCACATGAAAGCAGGCTGTTTCTCTCCTGTTTTGTAGATGTTTGTGTAAAACCCACCATTGTCTTCTTTGACATATGGTTGTGTTTTTGACATATGTGTTTGTGTTGGCACACGTGTGGGTAGAGGCATGTATGTCGAGGCCTGAGGCTGATGCTGGCTTCCTCGATGGCTCTCCAATTACTCACTAAGGCAGGGCCCCTGAGTTGACCCCGGAACATGTTGGTGTGGCTAGCCTGGCTCAGCAGCTTGCTTCAGGCTCTCCTGTATCTCACCCCCAGCTGCTGCAATTACACCTGCCTCATGTTTCAGTGGGTTCTGGGATCTGAACTCAAGTCCACATACTTGCATGGTACATATCAGAGGACAACCTTGCAGGTGAAAGCTATCTTCTTTTACCATGTGAGCTCCAGTAATGAGAGTCAGGTGGGCTTGTGCGGCAGGGCCTTTACCCATGAGGTATTCCTGCCCAACCCCTTAGCAATGCTTTGTTTCCTGAGAGTCAGTCATTGATTCAAATGTCCAAGCTCCCGAGTAAAGCAGATGCAGAACTCAAAAAAGGAGGGCTGCTGTTTTTTCCCACTACACAGTGTGGACTTGGCAGGGCAGCTTATCATCTGCAAAGGGAAGAACTGACTTGAAATTTTATCAGAAACAGGTCTCAGTGGGAGTGTGCTTCAGTCCAGCACTCAGTTGGGCATCTGGGAAATAACTTCTGTCCTGTCAAGGTGAAGGCAGCTCATCAGGGTGTCCCCAGAGGAATGAAAATCACTGAACCACAGTGAGAAGTAAAGCAGAGAAACAGAGCTTCACCTCTGGCCCTTCCACAGTCCTCTGGAATACCCCGGCACCAGCCCAGGCCCAGGCCCAGGCAGCACAGCCACCGTTCTTCTTGAGATAAAGAAGTATGTCAGTGGTTGGCTGCAGGTTCATGTCAATCACATGTGGTCCAGGTGCTGTCTTGATTTCTATGCTCAATCCAGTAGTGCACACGCTGAAGTTTCCCCTCATAGTGGCTCCAGGAAGCTGACTCTGGTCGTTTGGCATACTTCAAGCATGTGGCTGTCTCCCCAATAGGGGTCTTAATTTACTTCTCAGAAATTGCCTGCATTCGACGAATAACTGGCATGCATTACTACGGTCCAAGTAATTCCATGGGAACTTCCAGAGAACACACAGGGTGCCAAGTGTTGCTGCATATGTGGTCAGTCAGTGCACACTGTAGACCCTGGGAATGTGATTCAGTGAACTGATGGATTCCAACTATGCTGGGACATAGGACCTAGAGACCAAGATCCCTGTGCACTATGGATGGACCTGTGAAACTAGAAGGCCTTTTCTCTGGGAAGCTGTCAGATTAGGTGAATGGATCTCAGATTGGGTGTGAGGCTTACTTTGGTGGGTAAAGCAAAAGAATTAGATCCTGAGAGCCTGTTTCTTTAGTGTATTTTAGAAGACTTTAATATTTTCACAGAGATGGCTTTCATCTCTGTGAAATTAGTCTCAGATGTTTTAGATTATAATGAATAGCAGTTGTTTATTTTTATTTACTTTTTTAATTTTAATTTTTTATATTAATTACAGTTTATTCACTTTGTAGCCCAACTGTAGCTCCTTCACTCATTACCTCCCAATCCCATTCTCCCTTTTCTCCTCCCATGCCCCTCTCCAAGTCCACTCATAGGGGAGGTCCTCCTCCCCTTCCATCTGACCCTAGCCTATCAGGTCTCATCAGGACTGGCTGCATTGCCTTCCTCTGTGGCCTGGTAAGGTTGCTCCCCTCCTCAGGGGGAGGTGATCAGAGTCAGCCACTGAGTTCATGTCAGAGACAGTTCCTGTTCCCCTTACTAGGGTACCCACTTGGACACTGAGCTGCCATGAGCTACATCTGTGCAGGGGTTCCAGGTTATTTCCATACATGGTCTTTGGTAGGCATATCAGTCTCAGAAAAGACCCCTGTTTTGGTTCTGTTGCTCTCCTTGTGGAGCTCATGTCCCCTCCAGGTCTTTCTATCTCCCCCTTCTTTCATAAGATTCCCTGCACTCTGCCCAAAGTTTGGGTATGAGCCTCAGCATCTGCTTTGATACACTGATGGGTAGAGTCTTTCAGAGGCCTCTATGGTAAGCTCCTGTCCTGTTTTCTGTTTTCTCCTTCTTCTGATTTCTATCCTGTTAGTCTTTCTGAGTGAGGATTGTTCCTCTTACCCAGGGTCCTCCTTCTTGCTTAGCTTCTTTGGGTGTACAGATATTTTTGTATGATTATCCTACATTATATGTCTAATATCCACTTACAAGTGAGTATATGCCATGTGTGTCTTTCTGCTTCTGGGATAACTCACTCAGGATGATCTTTCCTACATCCGACCATTTGCCTGCAAATTTCATGATTTCCTTGTTTTTAATTACTGTGTAGTATTCCATTGTGTAAATATACCACAATTTCTGTACCCATGGATAGTGGTCTTTTAAATGAAAGTATTATTGCTGTAACCGTCTCAGTCTTGGGGAATTCAAATATCTCTCTTTAAAATGCAATGGCCCTGCTTTTCAGAATGGCCCAGCTGCTCTCAGAGGCTGCTCCCGAGGGCTCCCTGCTGTACCAAGCAAAGCTTTCATGGGGTATTGGGAGAGGTTTAGTGGCATGTGTGTGTGTGTGTCTGTGTGTGTGAACATGTGTGTGTGTGTGTGCATGTGTATGTGCATGTGTGTGCATGTCTGTGTGTGTGTATGTGTTTTCTTGTGCATGTATAGGTCCAAAGTTGATGTTGGTATTTTTCTCACTCACTCTACACTTTAGGTTTTGAGATAAGGTCTTTTGCTGGGCCTGGAGCTCAATGATTGGTCTGACTGGCTGGCCAGCAAGGTCCAGGTTTCCTGCCATTTTTGGCCACCAATGCTGGACTTGCAGACAGTGTTGCTATGCCTGGCTTTTTATGTGGATACTGAACTCATGCCCTCATGCGTTTCTAGCCAGTGCTTTCCCAACTGAGTCATTGCTCTAGCTCCCCATTAAAGGCATTGTGGGAAATTCCCGGTGACTCAGAGTATTTTAGTGCTTTAGTGACATGTGTAGTTCAATTGGTGCAAACCTATAAGGGTCAGCCTTACTTTCTTTGATGAAATTGAATAAATGAACGAGATCGACAAAAGTTTTTATGGGGTTTTCTCAGTCTTTTGAAGTTTACTGTCGATAAAAAAGAGGTTTCTAGAAGACTGGCAGATGCCCTTTGGCCACTTAGTAAGGTAACTAGAGAGTGTAAAAGATTCTGGCCCAAACCATCAGCAACTGAGAGTGAGTGAGTCAGTAACACACACACACACACACACACACACACTCACTCACTCACTCACACAAACACGAGAGAGAGAGAGAGAGAGAGAGAGAGAGAGAGAGAGAGAGAGAGCCATCTTTTCAAAGAGTAAGCAGACTTCCCTCTTTCTCTCCTTCTCTCCCCTCATAGTTTATATCCAAGCCCTAGCTAATGCCACACAGTCCAGTCATGAGACCAAACAGTAACAATAGCAGGGGGCTAGCCTGACCAGACTGTCCCCTCGGTAGACAGAGCCCCCCCCCCCCACACTTTCTTCAGGTTTCCCTGGGTCACTCCAGGAAGACAATGGAACTCAGGTCTATGGGTTTGAAAATTATGGGTTGTGGTCACTATGTGACCAGCATTGTAGAAACTTCCATGTCTCTCTGCCTTATTTATTGTTTTCCCTCCCTCTCACCTTCTCTCTCTACACCCTGTTGTGTGTGTATGTGTGCACTCACATCTATTCCATTGCTCAAGACAGTAAATACCTGTTCTATAATGGAGTACTTGGACAGAAGTGAAGTTGGGTGAGGGTTGGAAGCAGGTAGTATGTCGGGGTATATGAAGGACACTCACTGAAAGGCCCCACAATGAGGTACTGTCAGAACCTAGAGTGGATATGTAAGGGGGAAGGTGTGCAGAGATTGGTGGATGAACCTTCTAGCAGATGACACTGAGAGCAAAAGCCTCAGGGCAGTGAGGTACTTACTATTCCAGTCATGCTACACAATTCAGAGCTCCCACTAGACCAAACATGGGTCTTTGACATAGTCTGGGCCTCTGGCTACAGGCTTTGGAGGAGGAGTCTGCTGCTAAAGTGAGGGATATTTCTATAATTTTCTTTAAAGAATAAAATGCTTTCTCATCAAACTACAGTGCTTCTGAGTAAGATTCGGAATTCGAGATTGTACTTTTAAGAGAATGCGTTCAGCTGTTAGACGATCCAGTGGTTAGAAGAATTTATGGCTTACTCTGATGAACATGAGTTCCATCCTCAGGATCCACATGACAGAAGGAAAGAAACAACTCCTACAAGCTAGTTGACCTCTGACCTCTACACATGTGCCATGTATGCACACACACACATACACACACAACAGGGTGCTTTCATTGTAGCACCCACATGGCATGATTTACCACCGTACTACAAATCTATCAGAGTTTTTGCTGGGGATTGAACCCAGGGCTTTGTGCATGCTAGACAGTCTACTATGACACACAATGTCCCGTGAAACTGTTGGACAGGTGAATATATTCTTGCTTCCTTGAAGAGCAAAAGAGAAGGATGGCAGTGAGGACAGGAGACTCCCGCCCATATGTGAATGAAAGATGTTTGTTAATTCCCACCTCTTCTGAGTTATTCCATAGCTTGCAAAGCTCCAGAACCTAAGTGACAGCCTATGCTGACAGATTGGGATGCAATGGGCTATGCTGTGCCAGAATAGAATTTCTGTGAGTGCAGGGGCTGATTGCCATTCCTTGTGTATTGATTCACAGACAGTGTGTAGATGTATGCTATGCTATCTACTCCCTGTTCTCTGGAGCCTCCACAAGCCCTGAAGGCACATGGCAGGGGCCTGGGCTCCCAGTGAGGGGTCACACTTAACCTGGATCACAGTGTGCAAGAGGCCATCACGGGCCCTTCTCCTAATATTTGTTACCCAAACCTCTATATATTTAGCACCAAACCCAAGAACAACTCCGTGCAGCCTGAGGTTAGGAAAGGGGCAGCTTCACTTGTCCAAATGTTTCCTGTCTTTGTGACTATATCTGCTCCAGGTGCTTCAGGCTGGTTTGAAGAGAGGGGAGGACACCATGTTTTGTCCTTCCCCAATGCTGGAATATTTACAAGAGTTTAAATAATGAAGTGAGCACAAGGCACCATGTCATGGAATCTCGTGCTTGGTTCCAGAAAACTGAATGGAGAAACATGTTCCACTGCCCAAGAGCTCTGAAGCCTGAAAGCACCTAATGTGGTAATTAAACTTAACTGTGTAATTCAGCTTTTGCTCAGCTGAGACAAGGTCTCGTTATGTCCAAGCTGGCAATCTTCCCATCTCAGTCTTGGAAGTGCTGGAAGTACAGGCATGAGGCACCATGCCTAATTTGTTTGTAAATTTTACATTTTTTCCTCATAACAAAATAATAGACACTATATCCAGAAGGAAAGGAAGGAAGGAAGTGATGGAGGGATGAAGATGGAAAGGAGGAAGAGTTATGGAGGGAGGGGCATGTAGAAGGGAGGTAGAAGGTGATGGCGGGATTTGGCTTGGGAGGGGCAAGGAGAGGAAAGGAGAGGGGATGAGGACTCTCCGGCCCCAGATGACTCTCCAAATGTTTTACTTCATTTCCTTCCAGTTATATTTTTTAAAATATTATACAGGAAAATCATATGTAAAAAATTTTTATTTCATTTTTCTCTAAGAGCTTATCCCATATTCGAGCTTTTAAGCCTATTCTATAAGCCAAACTGTACTCTAAGCAATACTGGAAAGCTAATGTGTGATAATATTACTACGTACCCCCCACAAAAAAAATCTCTGTAGTTCAAACTTTTTCCTTTTCCTGCTGTGTTTCTTGTGATTTGTTCCAGGGTCAGAGGGGTGACCAAATATCAGCTTGAGGAAAGGCCAGAGCAGTCTGGTGACAATGAGAAAGCCAGCACTTCCCTGGCCGGCCCTGCAGAAAGTAAGGCATGGGACTCGCTGGCACAGGGCTGGTTATCTCAGCCCCAGCAGGGCCCTCAGGAAGTGAACTCACAGTGGCCTTTCAGCTGACAGCCAGGAGGAGGGGTGGACAGCAGTTTCCCTTCGGCCTCAGGAGGTGGCTGCATGGCAGGGCCAAGAAAAAGTGAAGAGGTACTAGTTCTAGAAGGATAAACACAGGCAGGAGGCAGAGGCAAGGAGCACCAGCCGCCAGGCTGGGGCCCCAAAGCTCATCACAGATGGTGCAAGGCTTTTTTCAGTTTAAAGCCAGCAACCTGCATTGAGAGCCGCCTCCATCCGGTCGGGCTTAGACAATCTGCGCGTGCGGCTCTGCACTGCCAACGGCTTTCTCGCCCTTCACAGGCATTTCCTGGTGGATGTCTTTCTAGATAAAAGAAAGATTGTGCTACTGGTTGCTCTTTATATGTGCCAGGCAGTGCAGCAGCCACCCTCTGCCAGCTGCCCCACGGAGCCCTCAGCCAGCTTGTCCGTCCTGTGTCCCAGATGGGAACGCAGGTACAGACCGTGCTGTGGGATAGCACCGAGCACGCACAGGCTGCAGATCACACCTGCACCTCCGTCTTGTACCAAGCCGCTCTGCTCTGGTCCCTCGAAGCAACCTGTAAAGGGCAGGATCTTGTTCCTGTTTCACCTCCGGAAGTGCTCACTGATAGGAGTTTGACATCAAACTGGTTTTAGTTGCATCAAGACCTGTTGAACACTATTTTTGTTCACTTAATTTCATTGTCAATCCATATATACTTAAAAATAGCGACCAAAGAAATATAACATTTGAATACCCCTCATCCCAACACTCCAGAACTCTGTCTTCTTTTCCCTGCCACAAAATGTTATAATGCCACTTATTCATAAAACCTTTTAAAAATTATTTGCTCTAAAAAAATGTACAAGGGTCTTTGGGTACATGTATGTCTGTGTACCACATGTGTGCCTGGTGCTGACAGAAGCCAGAAGAGAACATCAGATCCCCTGGAAATGTAATTACAGATAGCTATGTGGGTGCTACGAATCAAACTTGTGTTATCTGCAAGAGCAGCCAGCGCCCCTAACCATTGAGCCACCTCCCCAGCCTTCAGTGCCTTTTCTTAATACATGGATTCTACACTTTGCTGTGAATAGGTGTGGGATATGTGTCTCTCATAACATTCTCCTTACCACCTTGAAACCATACATTTAATGATACATTAGCAACCCACCACTTTCTGCTACTTCAGTTACCTCAAGTCAACGTGCCTGAAAACAGTAAATGGAAAATTCCAGAAGTGAACAACTTATAAATTTTAAATTCTCTGGATGGAATTTCTTTTATTACAATGTATTATTGTAATTCTTATATTTGATTATGAATTGCTTGTTGACCTATTACTGAGTCCAATTTATAAATTACACTTTCATAGTTATGTATGTATAGAAAAATGGGGTAAAATGTTCTCTGTGGTTTCAAACATGTATTCAGGGACTCATTACTCCCCTCCCCCTTGGGATGGGGAGGGGGTACCATATTGTAATTCTTGATGAAACTTGTATATTGACAGTGTTTCTAGTGTAACCTGTGCGGTCTATCTGAGCTATTCCCTTTTCTTCATTTCTTACACAAATGTTTATTTTTCTCTAAGTACGTAGTAGCTTGTCTTTTAAACTGGCTTAGTTTTAATATATCTATTTTAAATTTTATTTTATATGCTCCCATTTTTAGCATTGTTTGTTTAAGATCTAGCCATCCATCCATCCATCCATCCATCCATCTATCCATTTATCTATCTATCTATCTATCTATCTATCTATCTATCTATCTATCTATCTATCTATTATATGAAAATGATGCCTGCATGTGTACTGAATGCATGTAGTGTTTGCAGAAGGCATCAGATTCCCAGAAACTGTAGTTACAAATGGCTGTGAATCACTTTGTGGTCCTGCAAACTGAATCTTGGCCCTCTGCAAGAGTAACAGGTTCTCTTAACTGAGGCATATTATGTTTTGATAAAAAAATACGCTACAGTATATATCAATGATAGTTTTTTTTCCTTGATTTAGTGTGGATTTGTTTTCTTCTGCAGCTGTCTTAGACAGTTTTAATCTTGCATCATCTCATTAGTATTCACATTTCTCATTTCCTGATTTGGATACTTAATTTAATAGGATCTTTCTATTTCAGAGGTAAGCCAAAACCCCAGGATCAAAGCAGGAAAAGAGAGCTTTGAGGGTTGGGACGTGGCTAAGTGGGTAAAGTGCTTGTTGTATAAGCATGAGGGCCTGAGCTCAAAATCTCCAGCATCCATATAAAAGCTGGGCATGTTGACATGTCTACATCCCCAGGGACGGAGACAGAGCTCTCCAGATCTAAAGGCCAGACAGTCTGCCCTAAACAGACTGCTCTACCATAGATGAGTAGCTCCAGGTACAGTGAAAGGTCTTGGGTCAAAATAAGATGAAGAAATGATTGAGGAAGACATTCAACATCAGCCCCTAGCCTCCAGATGTTCTTTGAAATGTTTCTCATTCTCTTGCAATACCTCATCCTGTCCCTTGATATCGCGCTTTTCATTCAGTGTTTTTCCAGTGAGTTCGTTTTTCAGTTGCTTCCACCCATGCCCCTCTCAGTCTAGAACTTCACATCCTCAGCTTTAGATGCTTCCAGTTACTTCTTTTCTTTAGACAACCTTTGTTTCCTCTCTTCCTTTTTCTAACATTCCAAATGTTAATTCTCTCCTGTCCCTCACTTTGTAGTCTCTTAACCTCCTTTCAGCTTCTATGTTAAATATTTTCATTTCTACAACAGGATGCTGACTGGGATTTTCAACGCCTGTGCATTTCAGGAAAGAAACACAGACACGCTTTCAAAGATGCACCGGGATGTACCTGCCACCATCACAGGTAACATTTGTGGAAAAAAGCTAGTTGTGAGGCTTAGGTTACGAGCTCAGGAAGCTATTTTATTTTTAATGCCATAGTCTCTCGACCATCTTATTTTGAATACTTTCTTCCTGCCCTTGAAAGGAACTTGAGCCATATCCAAGTATTAAAAATAACCTTCCTTCTACAATTGTCTCCACAGATAATTGGGGACATCCGCCTTTCCAGGGGTTGCTTTCAGGATGCATCCCTTTCAGCAGTTTGCATAGTTTTCGCCTGTGCCCGAGGACACACATTTGATCTGACCTGCAGTGAAGTTTAGCAGGGTCCTCTTAGGTCTCCTCTCAGTCCTGTGGCTGTGCAGCTGGGGAGATGGGCCAATTCAGTGATTAGACATTTGGGTTTTGGTTCTTACTGAGTATACATTCAAACTCACCATGGCAACTGTGCGCTTCTTTCGTGCTTTGATTCTGTGCTCTGCTCTTTATTAACATGGTGTCTTCTCACTTACCTGAGACTAGATATTGGCAATTTCTACCCATTTCCTTTGTTACCTGGTTTCTTTGTTTATCCATTTCTTTCTGTTTGCTGGTTTATCAAGGCTTTCTCTATAGGTTGATGACCTTGGACTATCTACAGTCTCCACAGAGGAAGACGCTGGCATGTAAACATGTAAAGGGAAGGTAAATGTGCAGTGAAGCTGGTCACGTTTAAACCAAAGCGCTCTTGGGTGTAAAATATTAAATTTAGCTTAATTTCTAGGTCTTGTCACAATGGCCTTCTATTTTAGGGCCATGGTTTATGTTTTATTGCTGGCTTTTACCTGGTGTGTGTGTAGAGACCCTCACATGAGCCCTGTGACTCCTTATCACCCAGAACTGCAGTGGTTTTCTGAAGAGAGGCCAAGTTCACTTCTCCCAGTTGTTGACAGAACACTGCACATTGAGGAGGATAAAACAGGTCATGCCTATGATACCCCTTCCCCACTTCATATACACATAGCTTTATCTTGGGGAAATTTTCAGATAAAGTGAAGAAAACAAACCAAGAACCCTTGAATAGATTGCTAAGGTAGCTTATAGTCACTCTTAGGCTGTTATCTTCTGAATATAGAATGTAGGCACAGGTTCCCTGTGGGACAAAGGGGGCATATTTTCAGACATCTATATTGTGGTAGTTGGTTCTGTTTTATTAGCTTTGGGATAAGCTTTTGTTATATAGCCTAGGCTCAACTGATACATGCTTCTGTCTCAGGTCCATAATTAGCTAAGAGCCCATGCCACTGTGGCCAGCAGCCTTTCTAGAAATGGCCACTGTGGTTCTTCTTTTCACAGGGTCCTTTCTCATGGTGAATATGCCTTGCCTCTTACACAAATGCATCTTCTCTTGAGTCTGGGGAGATGCTGGCCTTATCCCTGCAAGAACTGATGGGATGTGTAAAGTCACTGTGCCCATGTACTGTGACATCTGAGATGGCAAGGCTTCCATTCTTGCTTCGCCATCCAGGACCCTCTGCTGGAGAAGAGCAGTGGAGGAACATTGCACCTCTACTGGCAGGTGGACCCAGTCTCCACACAGGCATCAGGCATGGACTTAGGCTCTCTGACTGCAGTGCTGTGATGACCCCTCTGTCCCTAGAAACAGTCTGAGTCTCTACCCTACAGAATCACAAGAAATAGCCGTTCTTTATTTTTTCCTTTTTATTTATTTTTTAGTTTACTACAATTTATTCACTTTGTATCCCAGCTGTAGCACCCTGACTAATCCACTCCCAATCCCTCCCTCCCTCATCTCCTCCCATGCCCCTCTCACAGTCCACTGATAGGGGAGGTCCTCCTCCCCTTCCATCTGACCCTAGCCTATCAGGTCTCATCAGGACTGGCTGCATTGTCTTCCTCTGTGGCCTGATAAGGCTGCCCCCCTCCCCTCAGGGAGAGGTGATCAAAGAGCCAGCCACTGAGTTCATGTCAGAGACAGTCCTGTTCCCATTCCTAAGGAACCCGCTTGGAGACTGAGCTGTCATTGGCTACATCTGTGTGGGGGTTCTAGGTTATCTCCATACATGGTCCGTGGTTGGAATATCAGTCTCAGGAAAGACCCCTGGGCCCAGATATTTTGATTCTGTTGCTCTCCTTGTGGAGCTCTTGTCCTCTCCTGGTCTTTCTATCTCCCCCTTCTTTCATAAGATTGTCTGCACTCTGCCCAAAGTTTGGTTATGAGTCTCAGCATCTTCTTTGATACACTGCTGTGTGGAGTCTTTCAGATGCCCTCCATGGTAGACTCCTGTCTTGTTCCCTGTTTTCTCCTTCTTCTGATGTCAGTCTGTGTCTCCAAAAAGACTAACAACCATTTGCTTCTGGCTTAAAGTTAGTCATGGTATCAACATAGAGTTCATTTGTGTTCACACCAATATCACATACCTGAACTACTGTAAAAATCTGAGTACAAAATTATACTAAGGGAAAAGATATCCTAAATTTATGGTAAAAGATTAATATTCCCAGTACATAAAGCATTAAGAATCTAGTTGGAAAAATTAAAACAATCTGTGTGTTTGCATGTACATGCATATACAAGTGTCTGTGTGTTCATGTGAATCTTTGTGTACATGTACATGTGTGTATGTGTGCATGTGTGCATGCATGTACATGTATCTCTGTGTATCTATGAATGTGTGTATGTTTATTCATATATCAGTGATGCCCTTAACTCAGTAAGAAAATCAGACCCTGTGGGATGGAAATATACTTCAGTCAGTAAAGTACATATCATGCAGGCAGGAGAGGCTGAGCTCAAGTCCCAGAAGCCATGCAAAAAGCTGAGCATGGTAGCATATGCTTGTTATCCCAGCAGTGGGACAGAAGACACAAGATGGTCCCTGGAGCTCACTGGCCAGCCACCTCCATCAAATCAGCAAGACCCAGATATCTGTGAGAGACTGTCACAAAACAAGGAAAATATTTAACAAAAACTAAGGTAGATAGCTCCTAAGAAATGACAGGTCTCTTTATACATACACACACACAGAACTGATTTTGGACATATGTATTAGAATGTTTAACATGACTTTGCTGTTGGTTCCTTGACTTCTGGTGTGAATTTCCTTTTCGTGTGGTCAACTATATCAATATTTTCTTTGAGAGTGTCATTTCTTCATGTTACTTTCAGTGCCCCCTTTCTCAACATAAAACACAGCTGTATTTCTTTTAGAACTTCAGTGCATCAACCTTTTTAGCTATAATCATTCTTCTCTACATGGTCTATGTGAGGTTTGTTCTCATGGTGGGAAGCTTGCTTGGTTCTCCTCCAACTGCCATTTGTAAAACCCAGCATCTTTTCACATCCGTTTGTCCCACGTCTTCTTGAGGGCTTGGCTCATCCCCAGGCTCTCTGCTGTGCTCCAGCTCACTGCTCATGATTGCTCATGCTGTGGCCTTTTACCAACATTTCCCTCTTTAGCTATCATCACCTTTGAATTTTTTCAGATGGACTTAAGAACATTCGGTCAAGTTACCATCTACAACTGTCACCTCCACCCCGGCGCCTTGCATCTGTTTGTTTTGGAGGGCATAGTCAGGGAAATGCAGAAGGAGAGCGACATCGCCTTACTAACTCTACTTCTGCTGCACAATGGCAAGGCATCTTTGCATTCATTCTGGAGTTCTCCTGCCTGATAGAGTTTCCTCATTTGCTCTCTGTTAATGTTACCTCTAGAGAGTTTAAAATGTTGTTGGTCATATAACAAAAATATTGTCACCTCTTGCTGTGGACACAACCACAGCCCCTGTGAATGCATACAGTGTTCCCCACACTGCAAGGTGATTTTGGTTCCATCCCCAATGTCTAAACATGTAACTTCTAAAGAGTTATCTGTCCTGAGCATCTCACTCTACTTGCCTCAACAGGCAAAGTGCTTCCAAGATTGTCTCATGACAGAGAGGCACAGTGCAAGACTTGTGCCTTGCACTGAAAAGTCTGCCTGTTGTGCCAGGCCACTCTGGCATGGGTTGTGACACTTGGCAATTTATTGCTCCCAAAGAGTAGCCTCATATTCCTTTGATGGACTTAAGGAGTTCCTAATCTGAAGGCAGATAAAAAGAAAGAAAAACCCACAACTAAATGTCAGTGTTGGGTGGGGACCTCAAATGTGCTAAATTCAATCCTGATTAGTAAATCAAAGTGTTTTGAAGGGATTACTTGATGAGTACCACGGGTTTGCCTGGGATTGCTCTGCGTGTCTCAAGACCAAAGGGAGAGTGATAACTCTATGAGTACACCAGGGAAAGAAGCCTAGAAGTTGTAAATCACGCGTGTCAGAAAAGGTTTCATTAGCACTATTTTTATTTAAAGGGACATGTTAACATCACTAATTCTGCTGGAGAGCAATTTAAAACACAATGACACGCAAAGCCTGGTTGCAGATATGGAGGGAGAGGACAGTATGCCCTGGCAAGCTTTTCTCTAGTTTTATTACTAGATCAACTTAAAGGATGAAAGACAGACACTGCTGAAGTTGGTAGGAGGTCATTAGTACAGGGAAAACAGTATTTTGTGGAAGGTGATAAAAATCTCAAGAGCCGGGGGTAAGAAGATCAATCCTTACTTAGAAAGACAAATGGGATGGACATTGGAAGTAAGAGAAAATGAGAAGCAGGATAGGAGCCTACCACAGAGGGCCTCGGAAAGACTCTACCTATTAAAGCAGATGCTAGCACTCATGGCCAAACTTTGGGCAGAGTTCAGGGAATCATATGAAAGAAGAGAGAGTTAGTAAGACCTGGAGAGAACAGGAGCTCCACAAGGACCAAATATATCTGGGCACAGGGGCCTGTCTGAGACTGATTCTCCAGCCAGGGACCATGCATGGATATAACCTAGAACCCCTGCTCAGACATAGCCCATGGCAGCTCAGTATCCAAGTGGCTTCCCTAGTAAGGGGAACAGGGACTCTCTCTTTCATGAACTCTGAGGCTAGCTCTTTGACCTCCCCATTCCCCCGTGGGAGGAGCAGCCTAGCTAGGCCACAGAGGAGGACATTGAAGCCAGTACTGGTGAGACCTGATAAGCTAGGGTCAGATGGAAGGGGAGGAGGACCTCCCCTATCAGTGGACTTAGAGAGGCCAAGGGAGGAGATGAGGAAGGGAGAGTAGGATTGGGAGGGAGGAAGGGAGGGGGCTATAGCTGGGATACAAAGTAATAAACTGTAATTAATATAAAAAATAAAAATTTATTAATAAAAAATCTCAAGCACCATGGCAATAGTTACAAAATTTGGAGGGGGAATAGTAAAGGTCAAAAAAAAAAAAAAAAAAAAAAGGAAAATGTTCTATAAACATGGCCTGATATTCTTTCTTTAATGATTGCATGAAAGTTGTTTCACTGAGACTCTGGAAGGACCTTTCCCAGGCAGAATTATCTCAGAAGTTTCAACTCTCTGTTCTACTGACTAGTGGCCAGAGGCGTCCAAAAGCAACACAATGGACAGCGAAGAATTGGCCACTTTTACCTGCAGTAGCTGATGTCAGAATACCCATGGGTTTCGGAAATAGACTGGTGCACCAGCCTAGTGTTAGCATCAATATTTGCTCATTTCTTTATACAAGAAATAGTTTCTTGTCATCTCATTACCTTTTCAATATAAGTAACATAGCCTCAAGGGTATTCTAGATAAAGAAACACGCACTGCAGCCTATACAATACAGTCTGCAGAAAGAGCACTGCGTTCTAGAATGTAAAGCTCCTTACCCGTACAGACAGCAGTCACACCACGATCAGGGTTACCACAACACAACAGATAAGTTCAGGACACTCTGGCCCTTTCCCTCTTCCCTGGAGAGCCAGAGCACAGGAAGAAAGGAGTTCTCTGTCCAGGGGTGAGATGGGTACTACAAAAATGCCGCTGCCTGTCACTGAGCTGTATGCCAGGTATCTAATAAGAATTGTGAGGCCGTGATGGCTAGACCTCAAGGATCGGAGTCAAACAGCATTCCTGTGAATCCTCTTCTCTATTTCTTTCAGTGTTTGAAGGAAAGAACATGACCATCTACACCTGTCATTTACCAAATAAGACTTTTCTTTCATCTATTGAATCTGAGAAAGCCAATAAATTGCTCCAATGCATCACTGGGTAATTGAAAACCATCTTTAATATTGTAATTATTAAGAAATAACAGCAAAATAAGCCTATCTGCACTCTATCTTATCATTCATCAGTCAAACACAAAGAGAGAGCCCAGGAAAAGACAACACCTCAACCTCCACTTGTCCCTGGGCACAAGGGGTATTGTTGGAGAACAGACATGTGGATCAAGGGCATGGGAGGACAAAGTCTGAAAACAACCCTTTTGTGAAATTCTTCATCTGAAGATGCATGTCAATTTAAGGTCTCAAGGTGACAATTTCTAAGTGTAGGGTCCATTTGCTGTTGTACTAGAGACTGCATAGTTGGTGTGTGGTTGAGTGAAAATCAACCTTTCAGGAGGATCAAAGAATCCTGCCTTTTCTCCCACAGAATCCCCTCCATTATAAGGATGGAGGCAGGTCCCTGTCATTGTTCTAGATAATGGATTACCTACACATCCATTTCCAAGTGTAATGACACTCTTGCTTATTAAAGACCTCTCAGCTGAAGGGGCAGAATATTATGAACTAGCCAAGCCATTCATTTTCTTGAATATGTTATTCAGTATTTTATGCTAAACCAGCAATACACCATCCATTTTAGTACAATGATCCTTATGTTCAATAAAATTGAAGTGTCGCATCATAAATCATTAGAGTCATTTATTTTACATTAGACACATTAGCCACTATATTCCATAATCTATTACAATAAGGTGGATTTAAATGTACCCCAAGGAACTGCAGTAATAACTCCAGAACCAAATATAGCAATTTATGGATAAAATATGCTTAACCTAAAACTGCACTAGCTTTTGTGATGGCTGTGAACTCTGAATGGAATTTAGTGCTGATGGGGACTGAACTAAGCCACACATAAAGAGAGAGAGTGGGAAATGACAGACCGGCCTCTAATTTTCTGTTCATTAGTTTTAGGAATGTACAAGATTAATAATTACACAATTTATCAGTGAGACACAAACTTTGTAGGGGCAACTCACACTCAGCTAAAACGTGTTCAATGAGACTCTCAGTGCTGTTGCTCCTCAGCAGAAGTGGCCAGCCACATTCAAAACTCCCTAATTCTGACTCTGTGAGCAGGCTTGAAAGAGCTGCCAAGAGGAGGCTTTTATACAGATAACATTTGCTTAGATTTTAGTTCACTTGTTTTCAAGATATAGTTCTGCTATATAGCTCAGTTTGGTTGCTTTGTAGCCCTGTGTGGAACCCATGATCCTCCTGCCTCAGTTTCTCCAATGTTGGTATTATATGGCATATATCAGAGAACTTTTAACTCATCTTTAAGTTTATAGGGTGCTTTCTTTTATTAACAAATGAGATGACAGTGATAAATTCTTCTGTTGTTTTTTTGATTGTTTGGTTTGTTTCGGTTTCTCTGTGTAGCCTGAGTTGTTCCGGAACTATCTCTATAGACCAGGTGGCCTCCAACTCATGAAGATCTGCCTCCAAGTGCTGGGACTAAAGGTGTGTGCCACCATTGACTGGCTGACAATGATAAATTCTTAGAAGTTAATGAAGACAGTTTTCTCCTGTCATCTTCTAGATACGATTTCTTTAGCCTCCCCCCCCCCGCTTGAAATGTTTATATGTAAGCAAGAAAGCCATAATCTCGTATTCAGTTTCTTCCCTGGCTTGCATGCCCCCACTTAATCATGGATAGTTGCTGACTTGTAATTACAGGTGTGTGGTATCTGCAAACTGCTGACACAGATACCTTTTCTGACAATCTTAAGTCTTTGAGTGTTAATTACGAACCAAGACTTGCCTTATTACACTCCTAATAGAAAGCCTTTGGTCTTTGGAGATATTAAATAGCATGTTCATTGCTGTGTACAATTTCAGACACAGAATCGGCAGTCAGTTCTTATTTAGGAAGTTAGAGAACATGTTAAATTTCCCCTTTCAAAGTCACCCACCCATCCATCCACTTATCCACCTACACATTCAGCTCAACTACTCACCCACGCCTTCTCATGCCCTTCTTCCCTCTCTTATGCTTATGTAACTATCAGTAGTTCAGTCTTTGACCAGTGAACTCATGAATACCACAAGCATACTTAGTGCCTTCCTCATGCCAGACACATGGTGGCCACTGTGGTACAACAGGGAACAAGATGCTTACCAACTTTGCAGCAAAGTGTTTTCAATGACTGCATTATTGCATTCTATGCAAAATATTGCACTTCACAACATTTATAATTGTCAAATACAGTGAGTGTTAAACCTCAGCATTAATTCATGCATATACTGAGTTCTGAGGGAAAGAGAGAACCATGCATGATTCATGTCATCTGTGAGCTATGCTTTCCCTGGCCTCAGTTCTTTATTGATACAAGGCAGGGCCAAATGTGCATTTTTCTAGGTTTCCTTCTCAGATTCTAGGAGGGGGAGTTCATTGTCCCTTTAATCAAAAGACAGAAAGACGCAAAAGCATCCATCCTCTCCACGCTTGCTAAGGCCTGCACTCTAACCCCCCCCCCCCGCTTCCTTTGTTTTTTCTTGCTAGTTTGGGTCCAGTGCCCAGGTGTGCTGCCCTCCTGCTTCTGTGTAGCGGAGTCGAGGTTCTCAGCAAACAGTTACCAGCTGAACACACTGATGATCCAGCGCGCTGGCATCCTGTCTAACCTTTCAACATCAGCACCCACCACTCTTCCCAGTGTGCCAGGCTATCTCCCCAGGCATGTTTCTCCAAATGAAATAAAGCTTCATTTTCTGTTCTTCACCCCGATCCAATTGGATTACTTAGCTTAAAACATTTAAGGTCATCACTTCGTGCCATTTTTTATACTCTGGCACTAGTAGGTCTGGATGGTGTTCATCCACAATTGGGGCTTCCCTGTAATGCTACCTGCTATTGGTTGTTTACTCTGTCAATTATGGAGAAAAATGATACCCCTTATCTTCAGTTAGATAAAACAAGGTTTATAAAAACACACACTAACGACAGAAAAACAATGGTCCCAGAGTCACCTCTGGGTTCAATCAATCATGCCTAGTATACAAGGCTTACTGACAATAGGGTCCCTCTATCGTGTGTGTGTGTGTGTGTGTGTGTGTGCACATGAACACACACACACACACACACACGCACACACACATCTTGAGACCGAGTTGAGACATTTCACTCATGGTGAAATGTCTGAACCTCTGAGTAAATCATGAGATCCTAATCATAGGAAAAAACCCCTCTTAGCTGATTCAGCTGAAGGAACTGAGCACAGCAGCCAGCCCTAAGTGTGGTCTGCGATGGGGCAGGATGGAGATGCAGATAACCACACACAGAAGCTCATGCTAAAGGCGTGATCTTAGCCAAAATGCCAGATGACTCCCACTTCTTGCCTGTATATTTTTAATCAAATCAGGCTGGAGGAAGAAGTAGATTTAGAAGCAGGCCTAGGGAGGCTCAAGTTTCAATGGGTTTCAGGGCCCCTTGCTGTGTGGAGGTTTTTTTTGTTTTGTTTTGTTTTTTTCAAAGCCTGGAGAGGAGCTGGCAAATTTGTGGTTACTTGAACGCAATTGTAAAAGCAGTTTTAATTCAAATGCCTGTAGCTACCTTCTCTACATGCTGACATTTTGGACAGCACATGCACTCCTGGGTATTCTGGGACAAGCTGGGCTGAGGGAAAGAGCCCCTGTAGTTCCTCACTGGCAGGTTGTAGTATACAGCCCAGAAGTACTTGGGTGTAGTTGTAGGCCATTTGTCCTACTCAGCACAGGCATGGAGGCTGATCTGGGGATGTTGAATAATGAATTTATCCTGGTGTTACACAGGGCATCCTCCTGTCTTCCTGCTAAAACAGAACACAGTAATTCACACTTGCCCACTGTCTTCCTTTCCCTGGCATTGACTTGGAAGTCTCCATTTTGGAATACTGATAACAAATTTAACAATCTCAGAGGAAGAAATAAAGTATAAAGAGGAAAAATTAGAAGTGCTACAGAGTTGACTAACAAATAGGACCTTAAAAAAACCTTTTTAATCTTTTTTTTTAGTTTTTCCATTCTAATTAGTTTTCAGGCTTTATAAATTCTTTTGTTCTCTTTTTCCTCCTGAAAAAATCCCTTTGCGCTTCTATTTTATTCCATTTTGCATTTATAATTTTGTGTTGTTTTGGTCATAGGTCCCTAAATCTCATGCCCTGCTAATCCGTCAAACAAGGAGTTTGAGAAATGAATTTTAAGTTGAGGTTAAGCTGAGGAAGGTTAAGATCTGAGCACCAATAGACTGAAAACAAGGCCAGAGCAGAGGCAGGAAGGCACTGATGCTCTCAGAGGGCTAGAGAGGCAGACCTGGAAGCTTCACAGCCAAAGACATTTGTTGACTAGACATAGTAGAGAGAAACAGAGAGAGACAGAGACAGAGACAGAGACAGACACACACACAGAGAAAGAGAGAGAAAGAGGGAGGGGAGAGAAACAGAGGCAAACAAAGACAGAGACAGAGATTGTACCATAGAGAATCCCAGCTATCGCCCCCTGCCCCCTCCCCTGGGCTCAACTCAAAGCTTATACCCTCACACTGAAACTATGCAATGATGTGTTGTGAATGGTAGCAGACTACATCTGCTAGGCTCTGAATAGCTTAAAAAATGTGGTACTTTCTTTAAAAATTGGGAATAACTTTATTTCAAGACCCAGCCATACCTCTCCTGGGTATATACTCAAAAGAAACTCCACCATACAACATGGACACTTGCTCAGCTATGCTCATATCAGCCTTATTCGTAAGCCAGAAACTGGAAACAACCCAGATGTCCCTCAACTGAATAATGGATAAAGAAACTTTAGCACATTTACACAATGGAATACTATTCAGCTATTAAAAACAAAGAAATCATAAAATTTGCAGGCAAATGGATGAAACTAGAAAAGATCATCCTGAATGAGCTAACCCAGATTCAGAAAGACATACATGACATGTACTCACTTATAAGTGGACTTTAGCCATATAGTAAAAAATAAGCATACTAACAGGCACAGACTCAAGGAAGATAGGTAACATAGAGGACCCAAGGGAGGATGCATAAATATTACTCTGAAGGAGAGATAGAGTAGATAGAGGTAGTGGCTGAAGAGAGGGAACAAGGTAGGAGAGGGGGCATAGACAGTTAAGAGGGTGGAGACCAGACCTGGGAGAGCAAGGGCGAGAGGACCGGAGGCCTGTGGAGAAAAGAGAAACTGAGGGTGGGGGCATCGCTGTGACAAGCTGGGCACCTAAGTCAGGGCGGGCTCCTGGGAGGACATGAGGGGAATTCAAGCAGAGACTCCTAGTAGCAGAGGACATAGAGACTGAAGAAGACATCCTCTAACTAGACTAGTCTTCTAGGAAAAGGTGGGGACCAACCCACATACAAAAACTTCAACCCCAAATTTACCCTGCCTATGAGATGTGCAGGGATAAAGATAGAGCACTTACAGCAGAGACTGAGGGAATGCCCAACCAATACCTGGCCCAACCAAAGAGATATCCTATGAAAGATTGTCAATCCCTGACACTATCAACAATATTCTGCTAAACTTGCAGACAAGAGCTTGTCAGAGTTGTCCTCTGAGAGGCTCTACCCAGCAGTGCCTAAAAACAGATGCTCAAACTCAAAGCCAAACATTGGTCTATGTGTAAGGAGTCTTGGGGAACAGTGGAAGGAAATAGAGAAGGACCCAGAAGTGACAGGAGCTTCACAAGAAAAACAACAAAGCCAACTATCCAGGGACCAGAGGGGTTTCCTGAGACTGAAGCATCAATGAAGGACATGTAGGAACGGGACCTAGGCCCCCTACAAAGATGTAGCAGATGGACAGTTCAAGCTTCAAATGGGCTCTAGTAAGGGAAGTGGGGACAGCATTGGACACAGATTCGGATTCACTTGTCAGCTTTTAGATCTCTTTCCCCTGGCGGGACTGCCTTGACAGGCCACAGGGGAAGAAGACATGTTCAGTTCTGGTGCAACTTGATGAGCTGGAGTGGATGGGAAAGGGATCCCCCCTTTTCCTCAGAAACAGGGAGGGGTGGAGGAGGAAGAGAGGATGGGACTAGAAGGGGAGGACAGAAGGAGTTACAAGGACATAAAGTGAATATATCTACATCATACTCTTGACTTCATGTCTGAGAGTATTCGTTTGATGTGATGATCCAGGAATACTTCCTGATGCAGCTAGAAGAACAAGTGAACCTCATGCTCATATGATGGGAAGCTCCAAGGATACAACAGGGCTGAAAGAAAAGCAAAGCGGTCTCAAATATCTGTATGGGGCTGTTGCAATCAACCCTGCTTTATAATCAGGAAGGGAGCTTGAAGAGTGAAAGCAAAATGAAAGATGCACTTCTGTTAGAGTGTTGCAATGAAACCGACTCTTTTGCACTCTAATTTACAAAGGGTAGAGATGGTCTGTAATATGCACAGTTGGAGACTGATTCGGAGAGGAGAGTATATCTACTTGGGTGAATGTGCTGACAAGACCAGTGGGCCATTCGTCTCCAAGGCTGTGAACAAAAGGCAAGGATAGGACTATTGGCCCATTGGATCAGATAGACTTATTGTATAAAAGACATTAGAAATATTGATTTGATGACAAGTGTGCTGATGTGGTTTCTCCCTGTATGTATGTATGTGTGATGTATTTATTTAATTTTATTTTTCTCTTATACATTACATCCTGGACCACAGTTTCCCCTCCCTCCACTCCTTCCAGTTCCTCTCTCTACCTCCCCTGTCCCCTGATCCATGTCTCCTTCATTCCCCTTCAAATACAAAGAGCAGCGTTCCCAGGGATATCCACCAAACATGGCCTAAGAAGACACAATAAGATTAGGCACAAACACTCATATCAAGGCTGAATAGGCAATCCAACAGGAAGAAAAGGGTCTCAAGCACAGGAGGACAGAGACAGAGTCAGAGTCAGAGACAGCTCCCACTCCCACTGTTGGGAGTCCCACAAGAACACCGAGCTACACAGCCATAGGTATATGCAGAAGACCTAGCTGAGACTCATACAAAGTCTGTGTTTGTTGCTTGAACCTCTGTTAGCCCATATAGCCCAGCTTAGTTGATTCTGAGGACTGTGTTTTTGTGGTGTCCTCTACCACCCTGGCTCCTACAATCCTTTCTCTTCCTCTTCTTCTAGGGGGCTCCCCTGGCTCAGCCTAGTGTTTGGCTGTAGGTCTCGGCATGTACTCCCATTGGTTGCTGCATGATGGCCCTTTGATGACACTTGAGCCAACTTGAGTTAACAGTGAATGTGACTTATAAGTGAGTACATTTAAATGTGGTAAAGACAATGTAGATTCTTTGTGAGTACTGTCTGGGCTATGCCTGTGTAGCACACCTGCTTCCTGAATGTGCCATTCAGGTTTCTCTATAAGTTCTGTCCCAGAGTGAGTGAGCTCTTAGCCTCTATATTATATAGGCATGCCCCTTGTTGAAATGAATTGCCCTTTATAAACCCACTGCCCAACCCTTGGCTCCACTCCCCTATACTTGGCTAGATCAGAAGTAAAGTTCTGGGTCTTTAGCTTTGACTGGATGCTAATTAGTTGTATAATATCAACTGATCTGCTAAATTGTCAAAATTTTAGGTTCTCATCTGTGAGATTAAAAACAAAGGAAAACAATTTACTCTGCCTACTTCTAGGGTGTGTCATGGGAATAAAATAGTAGTTGATCTGCTCAATTGCTATGTGTCAATGAAAAAGTAAAAATATTTTCAAAATTAGAGATCTGTGTTTTGAAAAGTAGCTATCAGACAGCCAGCACAGTGCTTTTAGTGATGACCTTAAGTTTTAGAAAGACAATCAGCTAAAATCTCCCCTTTCTACTTCTAGAAATGAATACAGTATTTTTTATTCTACTTCTGATTCTACTCCTTCTCCTTGGCATCTCCAAATGGCTGCCTTATGTAACGGGTGCTTTAATTTGCTAACTTGGCAAGTCTACAGTTATCTGGGAAGGGAGTCTCCATAAAGGATTAACTAGATCAGTTGGCCTATGAGATGTCCATGAGGGGTTAATCTGCTTAGTTTAACTGAGGTGGGAAGACAAGCCTACTGCAGGTGGTGCCATTCCCTAGGCAGAGGAATCTTAACTGTGCACAAAGACTCACACCTAGATAACATTCAAGAAAGAGACTTTGCAGCACTCAGTTCTCATGGGATGTTTTTATTAAATCCTTCCTCTCAAGGCTCAGGGATCTATGCAGAAGGGGAGGCAGAAAGATTATAAGAGCCAGATGTTGTAAATGACTCCAAGGAAACAGTGCCATGCAGACACAATTGGGCTGATGCACATATGAACTCACAGAGACTGTGGTCAATATATGCAAGACAGTCACAGGTTGGAGCACTGAGTAGGAGGAGTAGACACAGGGTTGGTCCCTAACCAAAGCTATTTGCAATTGATACCTACTGGCCTTAGGCACCAGCACACAACACAAGGCACTAAATTGTGGGTCAGATTCAGGAGCAAAAAGGTTTACCGGCTATAACTGTAATCAAGATAGTCCATGGCCTGAAGGATTACAGGTTCTACATTGATGGCAGACACAAAAGGTCTGTCAGAGGGGGAGCAGTAACCTACAGAAAATATAAGGATAGCAAGAGCAATTGATGAGGGCCTGGCTCTGACTGTGACTACTCATGTGGGCAATTTTATGAAAATCCATTCATGTGAAGTTTCAACAATAGCATGCCAGCCATCCATCCACACCAGAGGAGTATATGGTTAAGGATCTACGGTTAAGGATCTGAGCATTGGTAAGATAGGCTGCGCTTTACTACAATAATAAACAGTTCCACATCTTCACCCTCTGCCAAATGAAGTACTATTTCTCACTCATTCACCACTAGATTGTGAGTTTGTGGGGAATTGCTGTGTCATCTGAGACTTGGACCAGGGGTCAGTCAAGGGCACGACAAATCTTTCTTTTTAAAAAAACAGTCTGGAGTATGTGGAAAGGAGCCTGACGTGCAGGGAGAGCCTGCTTTCAGTCTCACCATTGCTATTTAAGGTAGACAAGGCAAATGTCTGGAAGAAGACCCTTCACATGTGCATCTGTGGTCCTTTCCAGGTGAGAACCAATCATACAATGATAGGGAATGAGACCTCATGAACACGGGTCCAGTCCAAGTAGGAATCGCTGGGTGAAAAAGCACATTTTAAATGACATTATTAGGAGCACAGAAGGACAGTATTCTATATAGTAGGACAGGACTTTGGTGAGTTCATGTAAAGTAAATGACAGTGATATGTGGATGGCCAAAAGGAGAACTAATTTTTAGTTTCTAAGAAATATAATTTGTTCAAGGATGGAGGTGATAAGCAACACGCTTTGTTAGACTGACATGTGACTTGGCACCTGAGTGTCAGATGGTGTATTCAGAGAGAGACTAGATACTAAAGAACCCCTCATCCTTCATAGGGGAGAGTTGAGGAAGCAAAAGGCACACCAGATTTGAGAAGGAAAACCTTCAAAGTGAAGACAAAACCACTTTCCAACACCCGAAGTGAGGCCATTACATTGAAGGGCACCTCACACACCTGTGTGCCTGCCAGTTCTGTGGCATTACTAAGGGAAAGCACTTGTGAAGTCCAGCTGTTCCTCAGTACCAATAAAACTATCAAAGTGCACACCACAGCAGAAATGTTGTCAGGCATCAACAGTCATTCAGTTGGGCATTAGGTTAGGTGATTTCTAACATTCTATGACATCAAAAACTTCATGATTTTGACATCTACTGTATTTACCCATGCCCATTCTTCTGGTTTGAAGTGTAACGGCAACAGCAGCCACCCTGGATACCAGAATATAGAGGAATGTTCTAAGCACACATAACACCACAGACCATGGATCAGTCAATCTCCTCGTGCGCGTGGCAAAGCAATATTTTCAGCTTTGCTGACCACATGGTCTCTATGGCAACACTCAGTGCTGTTGATGCCAAGCAGAAACAGTCATCAATAATAAGCCAATTGATAGACAGATTATGTACCAACAAAACTTTATTTACAAAAGTAGATGTTGGCTAATATTCATCCGTGGAGTATAGTTTGCCCAATCCCACTGTAGACAGGGAGGTTAATTCAAGCTGATGATGCCATTATCCAGGATGTCTACACTCTGAGAGTCCTCCTCATTCTAGTGACAGAAGCACCACAACAAAGATGGAATGGTATGGGGCCTGCTCAAGTCTTAACACATATGAGAAAAGCAAATATGCCTGGCTTAGCAAGCAGTGGGGCCACCCAGACAAGGTGCAGAGGCCTGAATACAGAGGACATTAAGTACCGAGGACATTACAAAATGTGTGTGGGGGTGGGGAGGGGCATCAGGCTTACAGGGCCTGGACAAGGCAGGGTACACATCCATGCCTGCTCCCATGCCCATGGTGGGAAGCTCAGACAAGCCACGATCAAAGAGATGAATGCCTTTTAATTTGAAGTAAGAAAAATGTTCATCCCATCTCACTATGAGCATGGTTAGCTCATCACCAGGCATTATTATAATGATATGCAAATTGTGGAAAAGGCAGACATCTTTTTAACTATGTTTTCATTAAAGATTCAGCCTTTCCCCCCCCAGAATAATAGCAAATGACATGCGAACTTCTCATGAACTATAGGTCATGAAAGGATTTGGTATTGGCATTTTAATCTAAAAAGTCGTGTGCCAGAAAAATCAATATGTTTCAGTTGCAGCCCTCAGATGCAATTTTCCTCATGTAACAGGGTCTTTTTCTTTCCTTCCTTCTTTCTTCTTCTTCTACTGCTAAGTCTTTTTTTTTTTAAGAATGAATAATTCTTGGTTTTTCTATGAAACAAGCTGCTGTATTATAAGGTAATGACATCAATAACGTATTACATGTAAACAGAAAATGAACAAAAAATCATTCAAGGCCCTTTTGAAACTGGAGTCCCTTTCATCAGCCCTATTACAGGCTCCATTCACATTATCGGATTGAACCACCCTGCATAACCGAGGTGCTGACAAGTCCTGATTACCAAATAACTCCTGGATCCCTCTCAGGCAGGTTCACCGAGAGGACAGGAATAGCAGGCCTTCCTGGGGGGTGGTTGGGTTGCCGCAGGGGCCCCATCGATGAAATTCAACGTCGCCACTCCCCTGCCCCAAACCCAGGCCACTGGGCTTCCTGGCATATAACTGCGTGTTTTCCTCTCATGTCTCTGCTTGCTTTAGATAACAGTGGTTTACAATGAAGAAGGGAGGAGGCCAGGCTGAGGCTCCCAATTCTCCCTCTAGTACACAGGGCTCAAATTAGACTGCCTGTGTAGCAGATTGGATTTTTGTCTTGTGTCATGCAGAGTGAGACAAGACCTGGCCATCTAGCATGCATTGCCTGAAGCTGGTTCTCTGGCTTCCTGAGTGCTGGGATTTCAGGAGTCCAGCACACCACACTTTCTGGCTGAATCAAGAGGAGAGTATGGGCACTTGGGACTAGAAGAGGACCAGACAACAAGATCAAATCAAATGTTCAGCGTTTGTGAAAACCTACCTCTCCCTTTCTATCCTCAATCCTTAGTCCAGCTGGGTGACCTCTGCTTTCTGATGGACTTTGAGCAGAAGCCCAAGATTTCCTACTGTTTACCATGGAATCCACCCCTATGTTCCCCCCCCCCCCACTAGGCAGGAAGTTGGGAGACACTCCACTAAGTGTGAATGAGTGAAAAGCAACTTGCCTAGCTGTCTTGCTCTGTGGGCAAGGCTGGCCTTCTATAGCTGCCCACCTTCTGGGCTGGAACCCAGTTACTCTTCTCAAGTTGCCTAGAGCCTGTGGCCTGTGGTGAGCACAGAGCAACAGCCAGTCCCAAACAGTTCTTTCTACAAGCAAACTGTGGTTTGCCTGCTGGGTGGTATATTTCCATATGTTTGACAGAACCTTCAGCTAGGGAGAAATCAGGCCTTGAAAAGGAGTCTCTGAGCTTCTAGAACGTCAGGGGAACATCACTTCGGAGAGATGTAGGTTTCTTAAGCAATGCAGGCTCCATCTTTTCCCTCTCCTGTTTCCTTAAAAACCTCTCCTCCTACAGCTAAGTTCACACTGAGATTCATTAGAAAACATAAGACAACTCTGTGTTGAGGTGCTCACAGTGCTATTCTAAATTAAAGTATGCCATGCGGTGCAGGTCACAGCACACTCTAGCATAGCCCATTGCTAGCAGCATAGTGGACAAGAGTTTCAAACACCAGCCTGCCCTCAACTGGTTGTGCATGTTGTAATGTTTCATAACTTCTCTAAGCCTCAGTTTCTGAACTGTAGACTACCTACAGGGTTTACTATTTGAGAAAATATGAATATCCATTGAGAAGTAGGATTATTATTATTATTATTAAATGTAATTTATTTATTTTTATATTAATCACAGGTTAGGTACTTTGCATCCCAGGCATAGCCCCTTCCCTCATTCCCTCCCACTCTCCCCATCCCTCCCTCATCTCCTCCCTGCCCCCTCCAAGTCCACTGATGGGGCAGGACCTCCTCCCCTTCCATCTGACCCCAGATCATCTTGTCTCCTCAGGGCTGGCTGCAATGTCCTCCCCTGGGATCTAGCCAGGCTGTTACTCCCTGGCGTGTATGGGGGAGGGTCAAAGAGC